>JAAGAY010131234.1:0-39692 GCA_011801015.1 Ardeotis arabs
GTGGACCTCCATGGGCTGCAGGGGGACAACCTGCTTCACCATGGTCATCACCACAGGCTGCAGGGGAATCTTGGCCAGGAGCCGCATTACTCCTCCCTCTCCTTCTGAACTGACCTTGGCGTCTGCAGCTGTTTCTCTCACAAGAAAAGTTCTTCACAACAGGCTGGCAGAAGCCTCTCAGAATCTTTTCACATCATCCATCTCATCTCCTCTCCCCTTCTTGCAGCCAGGCTGGGCTGAGTCGGGCCCAGTCGGCCGCCTGGCGAGAGGCCAGAGGGTGAGCCTGCAAGGCCCATGAGGCCTACGCCTCCCTGTCTGCGCCCCTGCCCCCGCTCAGCTTCTTCACATCTTCTCTTCTCTTTTTTTTTTTTTTTCTGTTTTCCCCTTCTTAAATGCGTTATCGCAGAGGCGCTATCACGGAACATTCTGCTACCAATCGGCTCAGCCGTGGCCAGCAGCGGGTCCACCCTAGGCCTGGCCGAGTCTACTGAACAAAGAGGAGCAACCTCTAGCAGTTTCCTACAGAAGCTTCCACCTTAGGCCCCCCCCTCACTAAACAAAACCACAACACCAAGTAATATTGATATCAGCATTAAAATAATCCTTCTGAGTAGAACACATAACTAAATGACAAATAATCTCTTGCTACTAAGCTTACTCAGAGTCACTCAGATTTATACCTAGTGACAAATAAATATTGTGTATTAACCCCAGGTTAGGCAAGCAGAACAAACCTGTAGCTTCTCTATCACTCTTTGATCCTTGATTTTTTTGGTCTTGTCTAGATTTGTCTTTGTCTACAAATCTCTTGGGGTCAGAGACTCTGGTGCTCAGACGTTGTCTGCTTCAGTATGGGATCACCCTGAGTCTTGAGTTACGGGAGCTAATAGCATTATCACACAGTTGAGGAAAAATATTCCCCTCCCAAATGATTTCAAACAATTAGACTTGTTATCCTGTGTAGTTTCTCACTTGTATTAGTCACCTAGCATACATATCAAAGCAGTCTTAGAAGATGATCCTCTACTTAGTTTCAGCAGAACTTGAGCTCCTGTGGATTATCATTGATTACTGGTGATGGTAATTACTGTTAAATTTTGACATTTTTGAATTTTGACTTTTTTTTTTTTTAAATTTAATGATTAAGGAAATAAATCCTTAATGAATACTTGAAGAATGTCTATGTTGCTTTTACTTTCTGGGCTTATGGCACTTCTGTATTAACATAGGCAGATTGTTATAGCCTATTCACTGTTATGAAGGTAAAAAAGAATCTAGTAACATTAATAAAGCTTGTTTAAAAAGAAATAGATTTGGGCATTTTAAAACACTGAATTATTTCTAGCTGTTCTGTGAAAGTGTGATACCCTCAATAAATCACAGAAGTGAAATGAAAGTTAAATGTATCTTTTTAAGTCTGTGCGGAGTCTGTGAATTTAAGCCAAATTCACCCCTGGTAACATTGAACAGGAGATTCCAGGTGGAATTGTTGGTGAAGGGTTAGCTACAAAAATAAAGAAAATAGGGACATTATTTATTGGATTTTTCATGAAAATTCTATTTACTATTCTGTTACATAATTATAAAATGGGCATAAGCTACTGTGTAATCTGATTGTCTGGAAGCCTTACAAACCATGAGTAATTCACGCCATTCACGACACTGAACTGGCTTGCAGTAAATAGGGCTGATTACAGCTACAGCGCAGAATGTCGGTGCTTAGTTAGCTGTGTAAATGTTTCTAGCTAACATTTGCTAATAGCAATAGGGTGCAGTAGTACAAGACTTCGGTATTGTTGACCTAAGCCTGGTTGTACTTGGCCTCAGTTCTGAGGTTAACAGTGTAGGCATGAATGAATGCAACAGAGCATGCATCCCGTTGCTTAATTATCATATCAGAAATATGGGGGTAGCTGTATGGGGGGATTTAACTGTGTGGGGTCCCATTAATGTCATTGGGCATCATGTGGCTGAATCCCCATTATATCATTTCAAATATTTACCCTACAGCGAGCAATTGAGTCTGATGATACGGTTGTACCAACTTGTGTTCACTCAGTCTTTCTGTCTGCTAGGGCAGTTCTGTGTTTTCTGTGCCACAGTACTACTTTAAGTGGTTGAAATGACTATATTATTAGCAGAATAATGGCACTGTGATAATTTTTATTATGGATTCTGCCTTTCAAGTTTCATGACTCAACAGTAAAAATTTGCTCTAGGCACACGCACAAAATTTGGTCAAAAAATTATTTTTTAAAATTTTTATTTGTTCTGCAAAAAAGCTGAGCTGGACATTTTCCTTAGATGGATAAGTATTTGTCTTGTCAGTGGTTGTCAAGAGGAGTTTTGGATACCTTCTCACTTTTTCCAACTTACCTGCAACTTAGGCACAAGTGTGAGATAAACCACTGTAAGATATTTTCCAGAAAACTGAGTGAACAGGAGGGATGTCCACAATATTTTGTACCCCACTTCCTTTTTTGAACTCCTCCTAGGGAAAAATCTGTTACAGACTTCAACTTACAAAGTGTTGCTGTGCCCTTTAACATCTTAGCAGCACCATCAAAGAATCTTCTGGCAGACATGGCAGCAGTTTCTTCTCTGGTGGGGAGAGAGGGAGGAATGTGAATGTATCTCACACTGAGCGAAAAAAAAGAAGAGAAAGGAAGATAAAGAGAGCAAGAAAGAGAAACGGAGAAGGGAAGGCAGAAGGCAAAGGGGAAAAGAGTGAGCAAAAGACAGCAAAAGAGCAAGAGCAAGAGAAAGGGAGAAACATCTCTATCCACAAAGTTTGAAGACACCACTGCAATGTAATGAAGAAGGCAAGGTCTGATCAAGTTAGCAAAGACCCTGTTACTTTAGGGTTCCTCTTCAGGAGGCAATTACAGAAAAGCTTCCAATGCACCTCCATGGCCTCGTTGCCCTTCAGCCCAGCTCCTCTTGGCCCAGCTCCCTGGTCCTGATGCAAGGGGGGACTGGAGCAACACCAGTACTACAGCAGCAAATTGAAGAGGCAGACTGGGATCTAGAATCTGCTTTTCACTGCTTCCTCTTCTCCAGTGCTAAGAGAGGAGCTATGCTTACTACTTCCAAAGAAAAAAAGGAGTTTCTGCCCTTTTTCTTGTAGGGAAGAATTTTCTTTAGCTCCTTGCTCCTTCTATGCAGATTAATGCAGGGTGTGACTCCTTGATAAGGTAAGTAACTACTGCCGGCCAAGACAAAGAGGTGTGCGTTTAGCACAGGAACAGGAAAATAGGGCTGAAGATTATGACTCTGTTTAAGTTAAAGATCCAATCCTTTATCCTGGTAATTTCATTTTAAGAAGTGCGTATATTATGAAGCAAATAAGGACTAACAAACTGCAAGATATAAAACACTTTCAAAAGGGCTCAGATTTTTTTTTACTTTAAAGCATCAGTGTCTATTGCTGAGTCTTTAAAGGCAGACCATTTTTCCCTGTATTTCTAGAAGTCACACATTGCTCAGCCTATTAAGCCACTGTAAGTATATGTATGAGCATATTTTTGTCACAGCTTTAAATTTGTTTACTCTTATTTGTCAGAACCGTTCACTATTTTTAATGTCATTTCTGGTAGCATATTAACACTAACTGCCTTGTAGCTGAGATTTTCAGCTTCCATGCTGAGCAGAATCAGTTCTGCTTTCAGGCAAAGCTTTTCCACAGTGATTGACATGAAAGGATGGCAAGGGAAGTTCCAATTCAATGCTGTAGGAGACGTTAAAACAGTCATGTTGATTATTATTTTGGATTAATAATAATGCAAAGGTTTGTGTTTGTTTCATTGCTGCAGTGATGGGTGGGCTTTTGGGAGCTATCACCACACTGCAATCCCTTAGCACTACTGCCCTGCATCTAAGCTGAAAAATGTTTCCTTCTGAGGGATAGACAAGATAAGGGAGTTGAAAATGTTTATGTTGATTCATTATCCAAAAGAAAAATTACCATTTTGTCATAGCTAAAAAAGTCCCCATAAGAACTAAAAGCTAGTGCAAATGTAGGTAGCAAAGAAAATTTAAGGGGCTTTGCCTGCTTGGTTTTTTTAAAACAGCACAGCTAGATGCTTTAAATCCCAAACACTGAGCTATAACTGGGTTTTTTTTTTCCAGATTTGCAGTAAGTAATGAAGTCTACAGTATCATGAGGGTACAAACCCCAACAAATCAGAATAGTACAGCATGAGATCTGCACTGTGGTTCTGAAGTGATGCAGTCATCAAAAGAGATCTCTGTCTCTTCCTCACTGCTTTGTATCAAAATTTTAATCCTCCAGTCATACATTTTGCCGTGTAGTACTTACTTAGAAGTGAGATCGTGATAGACAAGACTCTATCACATTAGACACACCCAAAAAACCAAAAAAAAAATAGAAAGAAAACTAGTTTACCCTGAAAGATCATTATTTCTAGAAGTTCCAAAGTCAAGGAAAAACCATGAGCATCTATATTGTATATATAGCTCAAGGAACATCTCTGTTGGCAGAGGTAGCACTTCAACAGAAGACAGAGTCAGTAGTAAGTTGTTAGCCTGCAGGAAGAGGGGCAGCTCTCTTGTCCCGTTCTTTCTCAGACTAACCCAAGAAAAGCACACAGACATGATACCATTTGACTATTAAGAAAATATATGAGTTTTGTTTAGCTATCATTGAGTCAGGAATATTCTATACATTTTCTTCACAAGGAAAACAAACAAACAATAGACCTGACAGATATGAAATCTAACCTTCCTGTGACCACAGACATTCTTAAAAATTACAGTCAAATATTATTGCCCCCATCAGATAGAAAATGGAGATACTGTAAACTTAATGACCCATAACCGTATACTTATTTCACAGATATGTAGTTTCTAGCACTCTGTTTGGCTAGAGAGATCTCATCTGAATAATGACTGCACAGTCATTTCTGCCAAACTACAGTGCTTCTGCGTCTCCTTTCGCTCCGGCTCTTCCACGCCAGCACGCTCTCACTGTTACCGGCTTGTTGCTGACATGGCCACCCCACCGTCGTTCCTCCATGCTCTATCACATCCATCATCATGCCTGCCCACTTCTTTTGCAGATATTTAATTATGGAAGAGAAGTAGTATGCTGTAGCTGTATAATGGAACAGAAGGGCACTTAACCTGTCCCCACAAGAAAGGGTAAAGCAATGCATTGAATAAACAGGCACCAGGAAATTGTCAGAGCAGAAAGGAGGTTAAAAATCCTGAAACAGATTTGTTGCCAGGATATGGCTGGGGAATTTTGATAGTGGTAGAAAGTCAGAGCCACATAAATATTCAACAAGCAATGCAGAGATGAAAGAAAGAATAATGTTTTCAGTAGCTACTTGTAAATTTGGCTCTTAGTAAGTCTTCAGTCCAAAATGCAGTACTCCCTGATAGGCAGAGGAGGATGCTGAATGCATCAGATGCAGTTTGGGGAATATAAAAGATAAGGAGTGCTGGAGGTTGCCATACCTTTTACCTACCCCAGAGCTCCAAGATCATTCTCCCAGTATTGTCTTTGGGTCACGGAAGCACGTTATTTGTCTCCTAAAGAAACAAACCTTCCTTGTAACAGAGAGCTTGCAAAGATGTTCCCGTTATGAAAAGGAGAAGTTATTTTATGTTCTGTCTGGGAAAAAATGGCTTATCTGAGATCTGACATTGTGACAGCTAGCTGTCTTGGAGGTGATATTTTAGCTTTATTTCTTCCATTAATCGAGCAACAGCTACCCACAGACTCATTTCACCTTTGGGTTGCACTTGTTTGTAAGCTATTTATTTCACTGACTTTTTGTCCTCCCCCTGCTTTCTCTCCCCTTTGCACTGCAGTTTGCTACTGTTGGCATCTGGGCCAGAGAAAATATCTGTGTCAAAAGAGTGAATTGATAGTCTCAGCTGTTACTGTGAGTCTCTCTTAAGAAGATGATGTAGGATTCCTTGGTCTAGGAACTGAAAAGCACCTAAAGTAGAGGAGATCTGTTACCAGAAGAAAAATAAAGAAACACACATAACTGAGCAGAGTAACTATGAAAGATGAAATAATAGCTGTAAGGCTGGAAATCTAATCAGTCTCCAGAAAAACGTTGAATCTTCAGGCATCACTACATTGCTAACAACAACTTTCAGTGGGGGTTACTAAGAAAAAGATTTCGGGGATACTGTATGTGCATGTTGTAACTGGCATAAGGAAGCCCTGCTGTAAGAGATTTTGAAAGGAAAAGAGCTTTATTCTTCTCCCTCAGCTTTCCTCACTCTTTTATGTATTTCACTTTTTCCATTTTCTTTTCCATTATGCTGTGTTCTTCCTCCTTACTTTTCTTGCCAAACCTCGTTATAGTCCACTGTTTTGTCTTTATTTTGAGCCTGGTAAGTACTTTTTACACATAAAATTATACTCAATACAAATTATTCTGAATTAGAAAAGCAGCTACTGAGCTTTTATAAATCTTTCAGATCCCAGCTCTGCCAGGTGCTGACCACCCTTTTCTCTTAGTTATCTCAGGGGAGATGAGGGTGCTTAACAGCTCACAGATTTAATAATAGCTGAGATTATAGCCCAAAGAGCATGCAAGGAGGCATTTTCACCGAAGAGCTAAATGTTTTCTTGTCTTCAGTTGCATTGTTAACAGAATAAGCTATGCATGCTTGTATGTGTATATATATGTATAAAGAAACAGAAAAAAAAAGCAGCACAATGACAAGAAGGTGAGCCTCTAGATCAGAATGGTATCCTTGTACTGTCGTCGATCAGAAATATTCTCCTGCCTGTGAGTGAAAGGAATGATTTGTGACTTGGACCCCTTCCCAGTGGATCAGCACATGCATGGTAAATCCTGGTATGTCCTTTGGGGCGTTTATAGGATTGTGCACTTTCCCACTGCGCTGAGCTGGCCACCGTTGCATGACAAATCATGAAAAACTCCAACTGTGAAAATTATGGACTCAGTCAAACTGTCAATGTAGTCCTGAAAAACAACTGCTGGTAGAAGTAACCTTGACAAAAATTTGTTCTAAATATGGTAATTTCTGTAATCTGCAATAGATGGATTTCAGTGGCAAGATATTTCCTGTCTCTCCTAGTGACACAATATACTACTCCTATCAGTGTTTGGAAAACACCTGTATTCAGTAGACACTGTACATGATGTGATGCTCACATTTCTTGATGATTCTTGACTTGTGAGTTAAAAAAACCCCTCCAGTTAGTGGTAGAACAAGCACTATTATTATGCTGAACTGAATGTACCATTTTTGTAATTGAAGCTCTACAAGGGTCCATGTTCTGTTTAAAATTCAACTTCAGTTAACATATCATAGTTAATTTTCACACTCTGTGAAGTTCCTATTAGTATTTTTCCTTTTGTACAACTAAATTTATTTTCAATATTTTCCATATTTACCAGGATTTCAGTTTTAATAAATACATTTATTTTTAAGAATATGGAAGAGCAGTTATATAATATGTTTTTCTCCTAAAAGTGATATAGATTAAGAATCATCTTTTAAACAAAGAAAACAAAATTTAATAACTGTAGCTTAACAATGTATAACCTAAAGGAATTCTCTTTTGGAGCTTCTAATGCCCAGAGTCTCCTTTTAATATATCAGTGAGAAACACCAGGTTCAGGATTTTACATTCACTACACTTAGCTAGTCAAAATTTTTATTAACTAAAAGTAACATTTATTTTTCAAGAAAATTTAACAAAGTTTTTAATTTGTTTTAATTTGATGGAATTTGTTTAAGGTTGAACTAAAAAAAAAGTACAATTTAATCTTCTCCTTCATTCTTTCTTCATTTCTCTTTTTAATTTTTTTTTCTGTTTTTTTCTTATTCATAGCATTGAAAGGAAGTAAGGAAGTGAAAGACAAAGCAATCAAATATATATATTTCAGCAATATAATGGAAGTTTTATACCTATTGAAAGCATTTTCAGCACTGCAATGATTTTTTATGATTACTCATGTTCTTGACTCATCTTTCTTCCAGGGTTCTGATCTACTTCAATGATACTTTTTTGTTGTCATTTCAGATATGATTTACAGTGTTTATTGCATGCTCAGTTTTTTTATTTCTTCTTTTTTATTTTTTTTCTAATTCTAAGAGATGTTGATATATTATCATGATTCCAGTAAATATGTGGAAGTTATTAACAGCAGTCTGAAGGAATGAAATCTTCATTTGTTCTGAATAGCAAAATGATCAGTGAAACAGATGTCATGGGTGTAAGATTATAATGTGACATCTTGTAAGAGAGAATATAACATGGAGGTCTCTAGCCACACTGCTTTATTCTGTTGAAGTATGTCAGGGCTGGATGCAGACAGTGAAGAGAGAAGTCAGCTTCAAAAGATGTCACTTTGGAGTCAGACAAACATCACCTTCACTCATAAATTCTTTCAGAACAAAGAAAAAGAGAATATTAAATTGCATTATCATATGGAATTATTCCATTATTGTATTATTACAATATAGCATAAAATATTACATTAGAGAAACTGATGTTGGATGACTAGCAGATACCAATTGACTTCAGATTGTTCAAGGGCTCAGACCTGGATGACAAGAAAAAGAATAAGGTTTGTCACAGATTAAGAGTACGTGGGAATGGACGAAGACTACTACCATAGCCTGGTTTGGAAGTAAAGTGAAAATCATACAAACCTATGGTAGGTAGCCTTACTGCTAAGCCATTTTGAAGGTTTTTGCATTTACTCACTATGACTTTACTGCTAAAGCCAAGTCAAAATCTTATGGCCGTGAAAATCTTTTTAAACACCCTTGAAGCACCATTTGTCCAGGAACCTCTCCTACATTTTGTCAGGCCCTTCATAGGTAGAATGGGACAACATGTCTAGTCCATGTTTAATCTGTAATTATTACCTTCATTCTTTAGTCCATCTGGCAGGTTTTATTTGTTATACAGTAAATGGTGATTTGAATTACAAGTGCACATGTAGAAAAAGGCCAAAGGATGACAAAATATTTGTGACTAAACTCTATTTTCTACTGCAGATGATTGTTTGGTTAGATTTTTTTCTCATGTAACTATTTAAAATGTTATGCTTATGGAAACATCCCTCAGTCTTGCAATGTTTTAATTTTATAACGGCTTTTATAACATTTTTATTCTCAAAAATATGACCATCTATGATAAAGTAAAAACAGGTACTAGTCTACTAGAAATGAAACTGTCACTGCATTTGTCATATCAGAAAGCATTCTTCATTAGCACTTGGAGTTGTGAGGGAAAAGGGAAGAAAACAAAGAGCTGACTACAAGCATAGAAGGTCTTAACTTTTAGTTATTATTCTGCACAAAGCATGTTCATTTTAACACTGATGTTGACCAGCGTTCATTAGGGTGTGATTTAAAAGCAATATGGTAACAGAAAATAGTTGCCAAATTGTGACAGACGTTTTACTTTTGTGAGAATTCACCTGATGATAATTGGAGTCTGGTAGTCCTGTGGAAGGTGGTACAGGTTTGACATCTGATTTGTGCACAGGCTTGGTGCTAGGAGTGTTTCTGTGGTACCACAGCGATGACAGCTGCAGAGGCGAATGTTTTAAGCAAGCTGAGTCACTAGGATCTTTAATTCTTCTCTCACAACCATACGAAGCATTTTCTGGCCTTAATTATTTTAACCCATTGGTCTCTGACAAGGAAATAGTGGAGACCATGCCCTTCAGATATGCCTGGGGTTGTATAACAGCAGGGGACACCATTTGAATGCACACATTAAGTCCAGCTTTGGGGTTTATGTGGTACTTGACTCTGGGACTGATTTCAAGCTCTCTCATAAAGCTGAGCATTTCCTGTAATTTCTCCAACAACAGGCCAGTGCTGGTGGCAGCAGGCAATGAGCAGTGGTACTGAATAACACAGATGGTGGTACATCTGACAGTCTGGATTATTCTACAATTAAAAAAAAAATGGTTGTCATTTTTATGCTTGCTATTATGAGGCCACCTGTATTCAGTCTGCTCTTGGGCAATAGGAAGTGATGGCAAATGTGAGTGTGTTGTGCTGAGTATCGCATATCTATGCAGTTTCTGTGTATGTCTACAGAGACAGATATATGGAGAGATGTACATAGGCACCTGTAAATGTGCATGTGTACATAGACATGTGTACAAAGGCATATGATGAAAAGTACAGGGTGGTGGGTTTTTTTTCCCTATGAACGTCATACTTTCACTACTTTCACTACTTTCACTACTTTCACATACTTTCACTACTTTCATATGCTTTCACTGATAGTTCCTGTCAAGGAAGATTTTTGCCCCTGTGGGTTTAGGCATTTTTCGATCACATTAGTCTGTCAAAAAGGACTGGAGTCTGATGATGATGAGAAAAGTCATGGTTCCAAAAAAAGGTTCTTGTTTGGTCATAAAATAATTCTAAGTAGATATTATTTTTCTTAGTGAAAGGGAAAACATTAAAAGATGAATGAGCAACAATCCAGAAAGAAGCACCACAACCAAAACCCCAGTCATTCGGGGTCAGATGCTTAGCTGCTGCTGTGGCAGGACTATGAGTAACAGGCAAATGCAAGGTAGGTCTGCCAATCCCTCTTCAAGAAAAAATATTTACAAATAATTGGAATTTTGGCCCTCAAAACCTAAGCTTTTCTGGGGGACAACCTAGAACGTTTGTGTTTCACACAGGATCTGTAGGATAAGACTGACCTATTATTCCCTTGCAAGGAGGATCATCTTTATTCTCAGTCCAGAATCACTCTCCGGGCTTATGTACAGAAAATCACCATACATTAACACTTGGGTCCCCAGGAGGAGTTTCTTTTCTGTCTTTTGAATGCCTGGATGTGTACCTGCTGTTGCTTCTTCTTGAATGTTTCTCCATCTCTGGTCCACAGTGGGGTCCCTGCAGGCAATGTTCTTCCTTTCTCTTCTCTGTCAGCCCACTCTGGAGAGATAGAAATCCTCACAGCTGCACAGATGCCACATGCACACACAGACAAGGAGCCGTCCAGGAGCCAGAGTACCACAAATCACAGCCTGACTTTCAGCCGTACGCCAGATACCCTCCCAGGGAGCTACCAGCAGTGAACAGAGCTGATGCTTCTCCCTCTAAAGCTGTAACGCAGGAGAATGATGACCCCAGTACAAACATTTTGATATATTTTAGGTCTGGAGACACTCATTTGTGCTTTTTATACTGGTAAACAGTTTTCATATCCTAAGCAGGGTAGCAAGACTGTACAGCTTTGTTTCTCAGACCTTTATCTCTTTTCCTGAAAAGAAAATAACTTATCTAACCAAAATGGTGTAAATAAAACCTGAAAATCTAAAGAGGGCCAAAACCATTTTAGTTTACAACCATTTCTTAAGATTATGAGGATTTCACTGTGTCATGATTTGTTCTTTAACCATTTATCTGACTGAGTATAAGATGACAGCTACAGGCTTCTCTAATTCATGTGTTTCTGAAAATTCAATAGCAGGAAATCAATAGAGAGAAACAAGTACATGAATTAAGATTCAGCACACAAACCCTTACTTGTGTATTGAACTCAGGAAGGGTGATAGTCACCTGTAGGAATTAATAGATCTGAAGGAGAACATAACTGCTTCTTTCACCTTGCATTTCACAGGAACTGTGTGTTGTCCTCTTCACCCCAGTCCTTAGAAGTCCCAAAAAGAAAATGCCTTTGAGACCGTAAAAGCCTACCCTTAAAGTTTCAGTAAGAAAAAAATAAAATAGAAAAGGCATTGACAGCTACAATGAGAGCAAGATCTATTTTACCTAAGAAAGTCAAAAGTAAGTGAAGTTCTGGAATGGGATCATGTCTAGGATGTTCTTAAGGTAAAGAATTCAAGGAGAATAGATAGATAGAAAAAAAAAAAAAAAGAAAATTCCAAACTCCCACACTTTGGAAATTTTAATGAGCCTCAAGAGAAAAGTGGCATGTATGGTCCTCTGATGGACTAACTTTGGCTAGTGTTTTTCCATTAGGTTAAAGAGAACTTACTGAAATTGACTTTATATCAGGCATCAAATCTGCTGTATGGATATGACTATAAAGACTTTTTTTTCTTTTAAGAGCCATGAGAGGTCCTATCACATTCATAGGCAAAAGTAACGATTATATTCGGTGAGATAATTTTTATCTCTCAAAACATGATGTGATGTTAAATCCCGATAAATCAACAAAGTCACAAGATAAAACAATTCAAAAGGAGTAGGTTTAGTGCTATATGAGTCCAAATGGTACAGGAATCCAATGCAGATCATTTTAAATGTTAAGTGAAAACCTCAGACTTGGACATACCTGCAGAGATTAATTGCATAACCACTGAAGATGAGAGCAGAACCAAGGTAGACATTGAACAGAATGCCTCATTTTTCCTATTGTAGCTGAGATTGGACTACTTTCAGTTTTGAAATATAAAACTATTCCTATTTCATATGACTGGATTTCTTTATTTGCTAGAAGAGCTATGTGATGATGTACCTAGTTAGTTGTCCTCTGCCTTTCTCTACTTCCTCTTCCTGAGCTTACACTTTCAAACAGCATTTTAGAAAATTCTTGTACATGTTACTAGCATAAAAGACAGTAAAATACTCTATATGCCACAGTGTTAGTGGAAGGCACGTATACTTTGCTTGCTGCCAGTTATTTTGCCCATACACAGACAGTCATTCTAATTTTGGCTGACTGTTAATTTGACATTTTTTTGTATTCTGTGTTTGTGAGTGTTTGACCAGTAGTTGTGTATTAATTGCAAAAATATTTGAACAGTAGCAATGGCCTTCAGGTGTAGATATGAAGCAGCAGGAAGGATAAGCCTCCCACATTAGAAATAATCATGAGCAATGAACATCAATGTGGTCAGGGGATCACAGAGAAATTACTAAAATACCTAAAGACAGGCAGGATAATCAGAGGGCTCAGTCTATTCACTGTAGGTTTTATAAAACTATTTTTACCAGCTTAGGCCATCGGCATTACATCCGCATGAAGTCTTCATTTGAAAGTCTTGTTAAAGGAATCAAAAGAGATAGAGACTGATAAGTATATGCAGGTTTTTTTTTCAGTAATAATTCTATGCCTAGAATAAGAGGTTTGAGTAGGTATTAGTAAAAGATTTGGAAGCTCCCAGAAGACCTGGCTCAATCACTGTCAAAAACACTAGGAGTCCTTCTTTTAGTCTTGCAAAGGCAAGACTTTGATTTGGTTTCAAACCACTCAGCTGGGGTAGATTGATGTATTTGAAATCTGCTATAGTACATATGGGCATGACCAAACCTCACTAGAAAGCAAATACTGTTTGTATTTAGAGTTTAGATGACTAGACAGAATAGGAGTCTTCTTCTAAGGTTATTTAATCAGTAAAAGAAAATCCTCATGCAATATTTAAAAACCAGTTAGAACTGCATTTCGTATTTCCTTTTCCCTGGACCCAGAATCACAGAATAGAGTTCATTCAAAATAAAAGGTTAAGTCTTAATGTCTGAATTTGACTAATTTCTCTCAAGTGAGTATTATTTCCTTTTATTGAAATGATCTCTGTTACATTTATGCTAATACATATCAGGACTACAATGGAATATAGCCATATGTGTACAGACTGCATTGTGGTCAACAATGTGACTGCAGCTTACCTGCATATAGAAGTGTATCTAGCCTTTAAATTGGACTAAACTCATTTGAGTGCCAGTATATTAGCTGTAGTAGACCAGAAGTGGCTACGCTTCCTCTAGTTTACCTGATCTGTTTACTTAACTCCACACTTTGTCTCTACCGGTACCCATATCCAAGCTAGCTAGCTTCAGATTAACTTGCAGATTGCTGAAGAAATTCCTACCGCATCTTTAATTGTCATGCAGTATTTATCTTTTTAAATATAAAGCCATCGAAATTTGTCTATTCAAACAAGAGTTAAGTGATGATTCTGTCTTCAGATATGGGCCAATGTGTCTTCCCTCACATCAAATACACTCAAACCCCTTCGGCTAACCCAGCCAAACTGAATGGTTTCATCATCTTGAAAGTTCAACAAGGCCGAGTGCTAGGTCCTGCACATGAGTCAGGGCAATCTCAAGCACAAATACAGGCTGGGCGGAGAATGGATTGTAAACAGCCCTGAAGAGAAGGACTTGGGGGGCCTGTTATGATAGGACGAGGAGTAATGTTTTTAAAATAGAAGGAGGTAGATTCAGACTGGATATGAGGAAAAAATGTTTTACAATGGGGGTGGTGGAACACTGGAACAGGTTGTCTGGAGAGGTGGTTGATGCCCCATCCCTGAGCAACCTGATCTAGTTGTAGATGTCCCTGCTCCTTGCAGGGGGCTTGGACTAGGTGACCTTTAAAGGTCCCTTTCAACCCTAACTATTCTGTGATTCTATGATGAATGCTGCAGAGCTGTTTGTTTGAAAATACAAGGCTGGGTGGAGAAGAGAAACTCTGTAATATTCTTGACTGAAAAAAAATACTACAGCATGAGCTCATACAGTACCAGACACCAGAGAATCCACACAGATGTTCATTTAAGCGATCCCACTTACAAAGAAAAGCTTGCATTGGAGTTTACACCATCCTAGACGTGAAAGTCGATAAAACTTAATCCAAGGAAACCAAACCTCATTAGTTCTACTTTATTTTTTCCAGAACAGCAATCTGGGGTCAGGTTTTCTGGCTACATTATTCTGTGAAAATAGTGGTTAATAATATATGAGGCGGTAAAATAATAATTGACGTAGCATTAGTACCACAATTATAGTACATTAAAAGCTGTATGGTGGGGTTTTTTCTAAGCAATTTTTAGTATTTTTTTTATATAACCCCGTGTTGTAAGGCCATATCTAGCTTATGTTTAAATTTAAAGCTTTAATCCTGTCTGTGTTTAGCTTTAAAACATCATGGACTAAATTTCCAAATCTTCTTATCTTCAAAATTATGCCAGCAGCTATGACAAAATGACATCTATTCTGAAGCTGTAACAAGAATACTGCATTACTTGACACTTGGTTCATTCCCGTTACAGCACAATGTCTGCCTCCCACATAACAGATGCAGTGATTCCTCTGCTGAATGTATACGATTCAGCTGATAACCATACTTAGTAACAGGTTAATAATTAGTATTTGCTGCTTCTGTTCCAGTGAAAAATGTCAGTATTTCATAGATTTGCATTTGTCAGAGGAATGTGAGGCCTTTTTCCAAAGTATGGTGGAGCAACACTTTTTTTTTCTCAGTTTCCAGAACCTGAAGGTTGGAGAACGGCATAGCAAAACCACTTGCTGTCTCTCCTTGCCATTCATTGTGCGCAGTCAGTCTGTCAGAAATGTTCTGCTGCTGGAGTTAATGCTGAGCAGAGATTGATTGCGGGCTGTTGTTCCAGAAGACATGGCTGAGGCAAATTAATAGCTCATTACTACTTGAAAGGGGGTAGGGGGTCCCATTCCCGTGTTTCCTATTCCCTCTGGTAATCCTGCCTCTGGGCTCCTGCTCCTTACCTTGTTTGGGGAGTTAACCCTGTGGTTTCTTCAGACCCCATTGCCTGTCTTAAGGAGCTAAGGGATGATAAGCAAACCCTGCAAAACTCTTCACCTGGATCTCTGGTGAAGGGGAAGAGTGAAAGTGAGATGGGCCTTTCCCCTCATGAGAGCAATATGCTTTTGATGAGCTAAGCTGTCCCTGGAGCTGCCCCTCCGTTCACTACTGGGACATCTGGCCAATAGTCCCTCTGAATCAGGGAGTTGGGTGTTTTTTTGCTTTATCCAAGGTCTGGCAGCGCACTGCCGTGTAATGTGATGCTCCAAACAGCGCAATAGCTCCAGTGATTCAGGTCTCTGGCAATCACTTTCCATAGGTACAGCTTCCCATACCTGCTTTCTGCAGCCAAACATAGTGATATTAACTAGTAACAACAAAAAGGATGGTGAGATTTCACAGATGCCTTCACCCCTGTGAGCCAATAACATTCTTGTAGCCTCTGAAGCACCATGTGCTGCTTCAGAGACATGTATGCTTCTCCATGGGCTCCAGCAGTGCTATTTTTCTGGTCTCTCCAAGCCCTGAGGCTGAGCGGTGTCAGTCTGTTTTGTCTGACAGAATGGCAGCAGCATCACCTCTGGTCTTCCCCACTATCTGCCACTGTGGAAAGGGATATTTGCTTTTTCCAGGTGTGACTGTGAGACTGGAACAGCAACCTGTGGGCCTCTGGTGGTAATTCCTGGGTTCTACTGCTGTCTGTGACCTTAGGACTACTCTACAGTCTTTTTTGGGAATTAATAAATGTTTCCTCAACTCCAAATCACAGTGAGTTTTTGTCTTGTACATCTGGAATCCTACAGTGCCTTTCACATAAGTGCAAACACGCTTATTTTCTTATTTCTGTCAAATCAGTTGTTATTAGCTCGCAACCTATATTTCACTGTTCCAAACTGTAGTCTAGCACTGCTAAATATGGAGAAAGGTCTGGCTTTGGAGTGTTTTTCTGTGTTTCCTATTTAGATTTTCAGGAGATTATGTCAAAACATGTAATTTGCTGAAAATCGCGTAGTCATACCCACTATTTTTAAGGATAGTGGGCAGCAAAAATAACTGTTGAATTGAAGTATTATCTAGTAAGACTATCTGAAGGAAGTGAGCCTAAGTAGTCCGGACAAGGATATACTTTCTTACACCAATGTAAAGATGTCAACAACTGCTATTTTTTTCTAACAAAAGAGCTCCATTTATGATTCAGTTTTTCGTGTAAAATATCTTTTGTATATTTCAGATGAATATAGAACCCCATAGTCTTTTTTTTACTGTTTTCTTTTGTTTCAGTCCCTAATGACCTTCAGATTTTCTTTTAGACCTCTTTATTTCCAATATCTTACAATCATTCAACTTACCCTCTTCAGGAGAAATCATTACATTCTACATGGCCTCATCCTTTGTGGTAGCTAAGACATTTCTGACAATCAAAGTGTCAGGAGAAAAATCAGTGTGTTTTATGCCCTTGGCTGTTTATCACTCTATGTAGTGATGTGGTGGTTTAGCCCGGATCACCACACAGTTTCTCACTCACCCTCCCCCTACCCAGCAGGATGGGGGAGAGAAATTGGGAAGAAAGGAAAACTCGTGGGTTGAGATAAAAACAGGTTACTAAAAATACTGAAAACTACAAAAATAACAGAATACAAGGATATTAATATATACAAAATATACAAAATGAACAATGTATGATTTCTCACCACTCGATGTCCGGATGACCGACGCAGCCTGTCCCGAGCAGCAATCACGGAAACGACACTGAGCAGCAAGCAAAGTGGGGGAGAGCAAGCTAGCAAGGTAGAGGGAACGATGCCAGCAAGCAAGAGAGAAGCAACGGAAGCCAAGGGTGCCCGAATGGGTGCCAGAATGGAATGCAATGCATTAGATGCCCCCTCCCATGGGCAACCCCCACTTATATACTGAGCATGCTGTTTATGGCATGGAATACTCTCTTTGGCCAGTTTGGATCAATTATTCTGTCTGTCTTTCACCCAGCTTCCCGCATCTGTACGTTAACAAGACTTTAATGAGACTTGGAAAGCCAGACAGTGTCCTTGGTCTCATTAAAAACAACTTGTATCATCAGAGTGTTTTCATCAACATTCTTCACAGACGAAATCCAAAACAAACTGGCTACTGAGAGGAAAATTAACTCCATCCCTGCTGAAACCAGGACAAGTGAACAAGCTTTTAAAATAAATAAATATATATAAAACACATATATATGTATATATGTACTTAGTGATCATGAAGGGTACTGAGTCTCTTGATCTTTGGCTTTACTTTCTGTTTCTTGGAGCTTCAGGAATGAGAAGAACTTTCACATAGATTTTAGCGCTTGTAGTTCTTCTAATCTCTTTAATCATCTGTTGAGATGTTTCACTAAGGGTGGGATATTGCCTTTGCATGTTTCTTTTGCAGGAGCATGTGCAATCTATCTTTTGCAATCTCCAGCTTTGCAGAGCATATGAGATTTTAAAAATTTAATGTCTTGTCTTGTAGCATTTTGGATACTGACTTGCTTGGTTTCTGAGCACTTTCTACCAACGGTTCCTGGTTGATTCAGTCAGAACGACTTCCTTCTTTGTCAGGCTGGACTTTCCCCTGTTTATTGAGTACTTTGGACAAAATTGCAGTTTTGTTCCTAGATTCAGTCTAGTTTCTCATTCCTCTTTACTTTTTCCCAGTTGTTAAATGGTTTTTCAGATATTCATACATTCATGTGCTTTTAAACAGAGCGTAACATGGTGGAATCCACCCCCCAAACCAACTCACTTTGCTTTATTTTTTTTGTAATTAGTTTTTATACATAGTATTTTTTACATCAACTAGAAAACGTTTAAGGAGATTCAAGTACTTCAGGAAAGTCATAACTGTTACCAGAAATAATATCACTCATACCTGAGGTAACAGCCAGTGCAACTTGAGCAAAATCCTGTTAGCAGAGAGACTGTACAGACTCTTATGGTTTGAAAAGATTTTCAGGAAGATAAAGAGTAAGACACTGGGGGGATAAAACATAACAAATCGTTAGAAAAGTTTTTTTTTTGTTGCCAGTTGTTCGGGAGTCTTTGGAGTGGGCAATGTCAATCATTACATAACTGAGAGAAACTGATGAGTGATTCTCATATTGCACACAATTTTTTCAGGAGAATGTCACCACAGAGATTGAGACTTTCCTGCCCTGCAACAAAGCATGAGCCACTCAATCTTCCAAAGTATTATAGCATCATTTTGCAAACTTTATAATTACTTGGTATTACAAAGGAAAAAAAAAGTGTTTAAATGACTTCTATATGTAAGTATGAATTTTAATATTATAGTTTACAGATAACTGAGTGCTTTCTTCATGTGTGACATCCACTCACTATTGCTACCAGTGATTTCCAAAATAAATCAGCCAGTAATTTCCAAATGTTGTGATAATCTAGGTATTGTTATGCAGCTCATCAAATTGCATCATGCAGTTTTAATAGCTGAGTTTTAGTCTCCTGTAACTGCAGCGATATTTCTTACTCATTCTGTATATGTAAATATGTACAAGAGATAGTGTCTTCCTGGATGTAGAGTGAAGCAGATAAATACATGCAAAACAGCAGCTCAGGAGGAAAAGCTCTGCTTAAATTAAAGGTATAAAGGAAGGAATTTGCACAAATAGTTGTTTTTATTGAGGGTATTCTTTTTCCTTGAATAGCCTCTTAATTCTGAAGGCCATTTTGGGCTAGAATTCTTAATCTGAATTATGTTGTTATTCGTGGCCTCAATTTGCGTCTTTTCATCATCTTCTTTGTCTGATGGCTATTTTAAATAGGGCTTTCAAAAACAGGATGGATAGCAACAAAATAATGTGTTTACTTTATCCATTGTTATGCCCCAGTTCCACTATACTTACCATCACTGAGGCATGCATTAGATTTCAAGTGTCCTATTCATTCCAGTGAAACTAATTGCAGAGCAAAATAGACGAAATGTGAATGAGGATTCAAAGAATCCAATTTGAAGCGAATAAAAACATTTTGTTTTGATGACTTGCCCTTTAGTGCATAATGGCTAGCTGGGAGTCCTATGAGGGGGAGTCACTATGCACTTGAATAAGAAGGATGACCACTGTATACCAGAAAAGATGTGATTTGGCAAAAAATCTGAGTTGATCAGAGAGGATGAGATCTTATGGTACTGGAGCTGAGGTACCTTCATGTGCTAAATACAATCTAAAGAATGTTTGTGTTCAGTAACTGGAAATATTCACCTATTAATAAGTGGAAATATTTGAAATAGTATTTATTTTGCTTTTCATGAAGGTATATATGGAAAAACCTGGTAAATTTGAAGTTTCCTTCTAGAAATTCTTCAGGAGATTATTTTTTGTGTCAAATAAGTTTTTAGGCAAAGGCAAAATATTTTAATAAAACTTCTGGTACACTTAGCAGAATAAATAATTTTTTTCACACATCTTTCATGTTTAAAATAGAAACAGCAAACTTCAAAGCTAAATATAAGCTGTGTTTAAGTAGCTGAATCTCAGTTAGACCATGAGACAAAAAGTATTAGGCCTGTTGGAAGTAGAGGGGATGTTACTGCTGTGAGGAGATGATAAGCTAGAGGAAAAGAAAATGATAGTTCATACCCTCCAGAACTTGAAGAGATTAGTAGGAGTGTAGGTGAGCATGAGACTGAGGAAGTTTTAAAACTAAAAGCTAGATGGGCTATGAAATTTTTGGTATTGGGTAGATATACAAACTCTAGATCCCAAGCTTGTGTCTGGAAATGTTTTGCATGTTTCTCTTGAGATCAGGGCTGAGAGATCACTGATAGAGTCATTATTTTGTGGGAAATACTCTCATGTGAGTCACTGGGACTTTCTGTCCTTCAGTCATCACCCAGAGGTTCATTTTAGCATGTTGCCATCTTGGTGAAGACTTTCTGTGCCTTGGGCAATGCAACTGTCAGACCTGGGATCCTGATGGCTCTGTTTTAGGGATATTTATTATGGTGATTTTAAAGGTAGTCAGTGAGTTTGCCAAAATTTATGGTCTAGAATTATTCAGAACATGTCAGATTGCAGCATCCTCCTCGTACATATAGACATGGCCTAGACCATGAGCAAGCATTTAGAGCTTGCAGTCTAAATAGCTGAATTAGGCAGAAAACTGCACTAGTATCCTTCAGTTTTCTTCTTCCCTCTTCAGTGAAATATAGCCTGTGCAATGTAAGGCCAGGCACAGAAATAAAAGCTGTCTCTGAATGAGGCAGCAGGTCAGAGTGGCACGCTTTCTGTGCTCTGCAGATGCAGAATGTCCACTTCATAAGGTAGTAGCTACTCAAGGGTGGCATTACATGATGTGACTATGCTGCACCCAGAACCTAAAGACAGGCTAAACTGTCTTTAGTCACAGGTTGTCCCTGAATGGTGCTCCCTGCTCTTAATTTACAGTCATTGCGCTCACTCTGCACCTCCTGCAAGGGAGCCCTTTGTGTTGGTAGAACTGATGGCCACTTTTCAATTAAATCCTTGAGCAAAGCACTCTTCTGACAAGAAGTAATCAGCCCAAGAGAAAGTCACATCCGCATCTGATGTAAAATGGATTATCTCCATCTGGTTTGGACTCTCCTCCGGTATTTTGCATCTGACTTCTGTTATCTGTGTATAATTTAGAGGATAAACACCCTTGGGAAGTGTTTGCACAGTACCACATGCCATGACAGCAGTCAATAAATTAGGAGGATGTGATCACACAGGATTGTTCCCAGCTTCACATTCCTGATCCCACTATCCATAGATCCCAAGCGGTTCAGAGGAGCTATGTTTTCCAAGAGAGACATTGTCCTACACTTGAACAGATTTCTCTTTGATCTAGTATTTTCCTGCTAAGGGGTGTTAAAACATACTCATTCATAATTTAATGAGGGGAGTTTTTGCTAGTTATTCACTCCCTCAATAATTCAAATCTATGACAGACATTAGGACACCTAGGACAGTTGTAGACAGTCAAAAAATTAAAAAAAAACCCCTAAGCAACTCCCTCACCTGACCTCAAATCCAAGTGACTTCAAAATGACTTTTTCTCTCCTTCCCAATCTCTTTTTTTCCCTCCACTTACCACTCACCTTTGCTTTCATTACACTCTTTTCCCTGTGCTTACAAAGTTTCTCATGCAGTTTTTCCTTTTCTTGGGAGACATAGAAGTATAGCTGCAAATATCCATAATAATCTCCTTCAATATTTGAAAATACTTAGGCAGGACTGTAACACAAAAGAAACCCTTAATAGGGTTGCTTATAATTTTATATGCTCCTAATAGTAGCTTATTCAAACTATCTCAGAGAAGCCTGATTTTTACATTTTCTGCATTTTTATTTTTCTCCCACATACACTAATGAAATACAAATATTGTTGGTTTGAAAGACAGCATTTACATTTAAAGGGCAGAATGCACAAGGTCAGTGGTGACTCTGTCGCATTATTTTAACATTTTTTCCAACTCACTCCTTGGGTTTTATGGTATCCTGTGTTGGTTTTTTTTTCCCATTTCCCTTATAAGCATAAAATAAACACAGTAAGAAAAGCTGATTTTCCTTACCACCCTTCCCCCCCGCAAATAACAAATAAAAATCTGTCTGTGTGGATACGACAAACTTTCACAAATTATTAGGCATGATGTCTAATGGACTATGCTATTATCTGAAATGTATTATTCCCTTAAATCGCAAGTTAAAATTTTAGCATTTCTGAAATATGCATGGTTTTCAGAGATAGTCAGATTGAATGTCTTTCTACTTACTCTGCAATTCCCATTAATGTTAACAGGCATATTTCTTTTTGCTTCCGTTGGAGTCGACTTGATACATGTGTGGGATCCTTTGATAACCCCTTGAAAAGACACCCTTCTGCTTTACATGCACTTTAGAGCTTTAATGATCTCACAGTGCTTCTTTGTGTCTCCGTGGCCAAAATGTTATCTAATACTTCTTGTAAATAGTACAAGATAGCTTTTTACTCCGTAAGTGACCTCTGCAGCATGTGCTAACCGTCTATTTGAATATGCCTTGCCACAGGGTGTTTTGCTGGAGCTAGGGGAAAACACTAGGAAGCAAAGCAGAACTGCAATCTCCTCACTTTTCCCTAGCTCAGAAACAACTGCATCTATTCAGCTAGCAGGCAAGATAAAATCTGGGAGAGGGAAAGGTGAAAGGAGGAGGAGCCTGCATCGTTATCTTTGCTTTCCAGTTCATCAGTCCAGCGAGGTACAAGAGCAAATCATTTCTCCTGGGGAGCCTCTGAGCAAACCTTATTGCGACAGAGATTTTTTTTTCTGTCCTCTGCTTCAAAGGTGACTGTAAACACACCACGATGAACTGTAATGTGTCTGTGTGTGTATTTGTTCCTACTTCTGTTTCTAGATACTGTAGTTAAATCTTTGAGTCCTTAGCTCCCATCACATGCTAAGCAGTTTCTTGGGGTAAATCTTCCATAAAAAGCATGAAATCAGAGCTTTGGATTCCTTTGTATAGCTGTGGTTTAGGTCCATAGGACATGTTAAACAACTGTTGGAATAGAGCCTTATGTGGAGTGCTATCTGATCTAAAGGTATTCAAAGGTGTGGGCTGCAAGGCTTTAAAGGCCCAGCACGCTCGTGCACATCACACGCTTCAGCATGGCTTTCCTCTACTGACATTAGGACTTCTGCCATCTGTAAACAGCTTGAGGAGGATGATTTTAGCAGTGGGACATGGGGTGGGCTTGGCTGCTCTCTCTCTGGCTTTGGCTCCCTCATTTCTGTGCCCCCTCAGCAGTGCTTGGAGGGCAGCCCTGCGCCCTCCGCTTTGGCTGTCGGGCAGCAGCTTTCCATGGCAGTGCGAGATATGAGAGAGCCAGGGTAAGGGAAAAACAGCCTCCCTGGAGGCCTGTGGGCATGTCCCTGCCATGGGACCTGGGTGGGAGAGGGTGCTTGCCCACCCTCTGCCCTCTTGAGCCTCCTCCTGCTCCTACCTCATCCTTGGCCGATGGTGACAAAACTCCATCTTTGGGATCTGCTGAGTGACTATGGGGTACTCTGCTCTGTAACATGGAGCTGGTGACTGTTTTACAACTGATAGCAATGGAATAGATTGCTTTTGTAAATTACATAAACCAGGAGGGTGATCAATGTAATTCAGATCCAGGGTCTAATGGAGGAGACTAGAAAGGGTGATATCTGCTGCGTGTCCCTTTGTATGCGTGTCACACAAGGGACATTGAACACATGCACATGGCTTTGGATTCCTGTCATTCTTGAGCTTTGTTTGATTTCAGTAGGAGGTGTGAAAATCTAAAGTAACTGCACATCTGTGTGTGTAACATCAGAAAGCAGAGGAGTGAGCTTCCCTTCATTTCTCCAAATATAGATTATATTCTGTTCCTTCTTACTACAGCTGGCCAGATTATTTGCATCTATCTTTTTTTCTGATTTCTATGTTTCTGGTAGTGTCTCTGAAAGAATTGAAGCAGCGGCATACTGAGGCTACTAGCTCACAGAGTCACTCAAATCTTGCTCTCTCTCTAATCTATACAAAGCTAGTGTGACTATTATTACATTTAGGACAAATAAAGTTGTTAAAAATGTGTTCGCCATTTCCGATACTTACAACAATCCCAGTAATAGCTATGTTTTAATAGTTGTCAAATTCTGGTTGTTGAGGGTTTTTTTTGGTAGGTGCTTGCATACTTAGGCACTACGTTACAATGAATATTCATTTTGGTTGCATTGCACTTCCCCATCAATGACAAAGAGAGATTAACTAAAACAATATTTTATTTCCTACTTTAATGGTGAGTACATAGCATTAATTATATTATTAATCCAACTAGAAACTCTTGTACAGAGCTATTTCAAGCCATTAGTTGCCCCGTTGTAATTGATGGATTACTGCATTACTATTTAATTTAGTATTGTTTTCAAGGCATTACATTCAGTTTCATTCAAGTTAATTGTGTAGCCAAATAAGGAAAGAACTTGCTTCATGAGCGTGAGTGATGCAAGCATGGATTCTTCCTGATTTCAGATGTATAATGGGATGTGATCCATACAGCAATTCTGTACAAGGCCCTCCAGTTAGCATTACCTTGCAATTTATGGCAGCAAAAAATGAGGGAATGGACCAGAAGATTGCATGGCATTTGGATTCAGCATTGTGATAGTCTTCTCTGCAGATGGAAATTAACATCAATTATTCAAATCTAGTTATGCTTTCAACCCTCTTAATTGCAAAGTGTTTTCCACTCAGTGATCAAACCCAATTCCCTAAACATAATAGCAATTATAACTGTGCATTCAGAGGAAAATATACTCTCTTTAGCCCAATTTTCAGCTCTGATATGACCTTTTTATGCTACTTTTTTACACAAAGGGGTTGTTAAGCTGGAGGAACTGTTCTTTTTGCATAGAACATATCCCAAGGCTGTTGAGAAACATGAACTATAATCTTCTTCAGTGCTCCAACATAAAAACAGGGAAAACATAATGGGTGGGATTCAGCTGCCCAGACACGAATCTGTAGACCATTTTAGATAGAAGCCCTTAGGTACCTGAGACACCAACACAAGGGTAGTGAATGCAGTGTAGGACTGGGGAAGATCTGTGGCAGCTGGAGGCAAGGCTGTAGGCAATACTGTAGGGTATCTAAAATAGCACAGTGGTTAGTTGCCTGAATTACCCTGTTTTTGCCTGGCAACTGGGACAGTTCTTCTGGGCTATGCAAGGCTAAATGTAAATTATATTATTCTTGAAGCTGAAAATTGCTTCATGCACTGGATTGCATAAGGGCATAATGGAAATTCTTTCTCCTTAGTGCTATTCCTATTTTTTATTAGAGTTATCTTCTAGCTTTTCTGTGGCAGAAGTGATGATTCTGTTGCATTCTTTGAGTGTTTAGTCCATAAGGGTTTCAGGATTTGAAAATACTGCACCGTTTACTGCAAATAAACAGTAATGCATATACCGTGTGTCTTGAACTACAGTAATATCTTTACTGAGCAGACAGTAAATACTAAGGCTTAATATGAAGTCCCAGTCCTCCAGAATAAGAACTTGGTCCAAAAGTGCCATGCCTCCTTCCAGCCACCTTCCCTCATTATGTTTCTGTAACATGAGTGTAGAAAGACCAGGGAGCAGCTGGTGATATGTTTGGCATAGAGAAGGTGTCTTGTCTGATACTCAGGGACAATTCCAGATCTTTCATTGCTTTGTCTTTAGTAAATAGTTGCATGAGACATAAAAAATCAATGACATGTCTACTGATAGAGAGGAAAACTTTACTTTTTTTGAACCAAGTTATTAGTTGAATTTGTTATCCTGTTGATTATATTGGTTAGAGACAGAAACAGGTGGTGGAGTCAGGTAATTCCTTGCTGTGTTCTCCTTTGATTTAAAAAAAAAAAAAAAAAAAGGGAAAAGTCTCAGTCTCCTGAACTCTTTAGGAATCAAATCTAGGATTCATTATCATTGGTTACAGATCACTATTCCCTGCCAGTATCTAATCTAAAGCTCTCCTTCTCCAGGTTTTACCACTTGTGCTTTTGAGAAGCAGATTATTTTCTTGCTGCCTTTTCCATTTCCTGATGTGATGTTTTTGATTCATCCTAAAACAAACATGCAAACAAACTCATTCAGTCATAACTCTTTGGTTAGATTTCAGCCAGCGCTGCCTGGCTTGCATTTGGGCAGTGACTCCTGCTTCAGTGCTCTCTGGCAGAGAAATTTCGTTTATATGTTTGTTCTGAACAAAGAGGGATTGCTTTTTCAACCATTTTCAACTAAATTATAACTTCTTAGTAAAACAGTACAGAAGTATAAGTAGACATTGAGAGGGATGAGCTTCAAACTGAAAAGGTGGTATCTTCATTTTGGAAACTCCTGAGTTGGGTGTGTTTAGATAGGAGATTTTGTTGGCTACAGAGGTTTACCTTTCTAAAACAGAAAAACTGCTTCATAAATGTATCAGAGGTTGGAACAAGGATCAGTCTTATCTCCAATAACAAACTAGATGTTGGCCAAGTTGCCATGTTTGATGTCACTTTTTCTTGTTTTTAGAGTTAGTCCTTCACTTCCAGAGGATTAGCCCAAGATCTACGTAACGCCTCCTGCAATGTGAGCTTCATTTTGAGGGATTAGGGAGAATTTCTCTTGTCCCCAGAGGATTTATGTTTTGTTTCTCTACAGAGGCACAATTTTTGAGATTTGAAAGAACTGTAAATGCTGCTTGACAGAGGGAAGCTTGAATCCCATGCTAAAACACTTGTATAGAGTCCACTCCTTTTATAAAGGGCTGCTGTTCATGTGCACTGAAAGCTTTGTTTTGTATTACTCTTCAGATGCATATGGTAGGTTATTCTGTTTATTATAATTGGAGTCTAGATGTAATGATAAACATGCTGAGATTATAATTTAGCTCTTCTTATACCTTACCACAGGGTGTATATATGTGTATATTTCTGGTGGAGCGTATTACTGGTTTCTGGACACTGATCCACAAGAAACGAGATGCATTAACTGCAGTAATCAGACTGTTGTCCTGAAACCCGTTCAGTACAGCATGATCTGCATGTTCTAATAGATGCCTTTTCATTCATTATTACTTTAGAACGAATGTCTCATTCAAGAAAAGAAGAAGGAGAAAATTGTAACACAGAGAAATTACTCTAGTGGTGCTAACACAGGGAAATATTTGCCATGGGCATTGGTTGGAGTAGTTGTCATATATTTATGTCATGATATAATGGTATACTGTAGGCTATTCTTGTATGCGTTCTCATTCCGAGCTCGTTTGTCACTTGTCTATGTAAAGTCAACATCTGCCTCATCTGGGGGAGTTTATATATCTCCTTGCAGTTGACTGTAAACAAATTGTAAGTGCTGCTTGGCAGGTGACAGATAGATCCAGTTGGTTAGGTAAGGCTGTTGCAGTCTCAGTGCAATATGAAAAATTTACATATTTGAGAAATTCCAGGTTGCCACTTTCTAGTGTAAAACTTGCGATATGACAGCAGATGTCAGATTTTAAAAGGAGAAGGATGAGATTGGGGGGGCGGGAATTGAACTAGTTCATTTAATTCCTAGGAAAGAAAAGTCCAGACGCTTAGCTGACTTGCTGCTGTAACTGGTTGCTTTATGTACACTGTGTCAAATGAGCCCATATGTGGGGACCATGTTGCTACACTCCGTTAAGGCAGAGTTTGGTTTCTGATTTTCAGCGTATGACAGCCTCTGAGCCTTACATGACAGTCAAGCAAAGGCCTCCATCATGTATGACTGGATTGAAGTGCTTGGATTCTCCCCAGCTTCAGGGTGGCTGCGCACACACTCTGCCGTAGCGCTCACTGCAGCCCTGGGGCCCCAGCATATCTCTGCCTTGGATGATGGAAAACTTTAATAACACATACAAGATTAACTTGGACCTTCTCCTAACACAAGTCTTTGAAGTCTGTGGGAAGCACTCAGGATTTTTGGCATGCCAGCTCTTTATTTCTATATATTCAGCTACTATACCTATTGATTTCAGTTGATGTGAGTCACTGTTGTTTCCATAAGCAACTATTTTAATATGTAAAAGCCATTTTTCTTTGTTACTTCTTGGTAAGCAGCCTCTCACCTCTCAGTTGTGGAGAAAGGTGCTATACAAAAAGAATAAATTGGTAGTGTAGCTCTTTGTGCCTTGCTAAGATAAGTTGCTAGCCATGTGATTCCAGTGCTGGGCACTGAGAAAGCAGCTGAGAGCTGGGAGGTTCGGGGGGGGGGGTTTGTTTATTTGTTTGCTTGATTTGGTTTTATTAGGAACTTCTTTTAATTCTTGTTTTTTTCCTCTGCTCACTTAGAGGCAAGACGTTGTGGTTCTGTATGTAATTGTACTAGCCTTTGTTCAGGAGAAGCCACGTTGTAGTCTATAAGAGCATAAGAAAGATTCCTGGGGTCATCAAGGGCAGCCACAGTCTGCCTGGTGTTATCTAGTGACGCTCATAGATTTGCTGAATTCCCTTTTCAGTTAGGGTCCTTGTGCTGGCTATTACTTCTGCTAGAAATTTGCTTAAAAATTTCACTGTGAAAATCTTGTAATTTTCCATACAAGCTTCTTCGTAGTAATGTTTTCCTCTTCTTTGTTCTTGTGCCAAAGAATACATTGTCTTTTAGTGTAAATAGCTTTTCTTTTGAATGTTTATTTTTCTCTTCCCATAACACACACACGCACATTTGCAAAATATATATTTTAACTTACATAACAGTAATTTTTTCTCTAAACATAAGTCCTTTTAGTCCTTACATTAACCTTCCTTCTTTCTCTGCCAGTTTGAAGATGTCTTCCTTGACTATCCATGATTAGAACTACATCAAGTATCCCTATAGTGTTCTATATAAATTGTCTTATACAATAGAGTTCATATTGCATCTCCCTATGGAAGTATTTGGTTTGCATTGTCGTACAATCATACTAGCTTTTTAAAAATAAAAAATGCACCAATGGTTCATGTTCATCCTCCTTATACATTTCATTAATTCATCTAGTTTATGCAGCTGTTATACCCATATTTTCTTCTCAGTCATTTAGAACTGCTGATAGTGTATAGTAGATTATAAAACAAGGTGGATAGAATAATAGAAAAATATGTAATCCAGCATATCATAGTATATAGAATTGGAGGCTCCAGCACCTGGCCCCAGCATTTGTTTTTCCCCAAAGACAAAGCGTATAGAAAAGGTCTCTTTTTGAAAAGGTCTGCTTTTTGAAAATACTAATTGTAACTCAGGTTAACCATTTTGAACACTACTGTGTAGTTGACATGAACCAATCCAATTCTTACTTCATTAGTTGAAAAAAGAGTTAATAGCTACATTGTACATTGAAATAATGATGCAGGTCAAAACAAAGGGCATTTTTATCAGTCATCACTCTGCATCAGCATTTTAGTGCAAATATTCAGGAATATTTGTGTTATAGGATGAAAGGATACTAGAGATTTACTTATTGTAAATAATGTTATTGTATTGGAATCCATCTATTCTTACTAATAACATATCTTCAGTTCAACAGCATATGTAATTATAATTTTTATAGGACTAACTTACATCTTGAATTTACTTTCCATTTTAACCTTTACCAAATAATTTCCAGAAACTTAAAAGTGTACAGTTCATTGGCTCAATAGTCACACCAATTTCTGCATTAATTTTGTCCCCTTTGCTTATATTAAATCTGTTAAAATAGGTTTTCATTATGATTTTGAATTGTTGTAAATACAGTCTGAATAGATCCATTATAACTTTCCATATTTGCATATTATTCTAGCAATTCATTCTTAGCATTAAAAAAATACATAGCCAAAAAAATGGTAAAGTTCGCAATCCCTTTTTTTTCATTCTCTGCCTACAAGTTTGAAACCTCTACCAATCATAATTTTTTAATGCACTGACCATTTCTTTTGATGAGAAAGTGCATATCTGTGTGCATATATCTAGTTAAATAAGGGTAGCTACCCAAAGGACTACCTAGGAATACATTATTTATTATGAGTTACTGATGATCTTATAGCTCATGAGTGACAGAGCAAAACAGAATGACAAGGTGGTATGAAAGCTCATCAATATCTTGAAGCGATAAATAATGTAGTTGTTGTCTGCCAATTGAATATATTTTTACCATTATATATTTTTCCATGTGTTTAATAATTATTTAGGGATGAGATAGGGAATTGCATGATCTAGATTCAAGGAAATATTTTTAAAATCTCATTTTATTCTGTGGCACACCTTTGTTTTTGTTTAAATTATACAGAGAAATACTAGAGATGAGCAACTATTCTCAATGAATAATTTATTTGAATTTAACCTCCTTTTCTACTATTGGAATATTCAAACAGTAGGCCACAACTTATTCTGATTCGTATGTTATTAAAATTTTATTTGACAGATGTCTTTTTGAATTTTTATTTTATGTCTTGACAGTGATTATTTGGAACTTTGCACTCTAATTCTGCTGAAATACATGGGATGCTTTTTATCTCATCCTTGATTAGTTGTGGTTGGCCTCATGAATCCCATGATACTCTGTGCCCTGGCTGCATGAAAACACAAGCAATTCTTATGTGAGTCTTTTATCTACAGAAGTAAAGGTCAGTTTCTACCAATTCTTATGCATGCAACTTCGAAGTTGCTTTCAAGGACTATATTGGTCAACTGTGAAAAGCTACTGCAGATATAGAATGAAATAACTTCCTCTAAAATGTCTAACTTTTTTCCCTTGAAGGCTTTTAACTAAATTCCCTGTTGAGACCATGATCTTCCAGCAGCTGCTTCTTTCACTTTGGAGTGAAGGGGAAACTAAATGTTATAGGTCAGTCACAAACCAATTTAGGTGCTAAGTACTCCATCTACTCTTATTCCTCTTGTGTTTCTATAAAGACAGTCCACTAAACTAATTTATTGGAGTGAAAGTATAGTCCACATATCTCTGTCAAACAGAAATTTATAGGCCTAGATGTACTCTACCTAATTCCAGAGAAGTAACAGAGGATCACATATGAGGCTCAAGAGGCGAGTCTCACTCCGAATGTGTTTATTTCATGATAGCCACCAGTTTTGTCTCATTTTTCAATCAGCACAGAGAGGTACAGGAACCACACAAGGACAATTTGTATCACAAATACTCTGGAGTGCTCTCTGGATCAATTTGCTCACTCTCATTGCTGATCACAATGAGACACCAGGAGGCCAAAGACAGGTTTTATTTAACTGAAATGTAGAGGATACCAATGAAACAGGCATTTCGAGAGAATGATCAACCTTATCCTAAAGCAGTACAGTGCTAAGGTGGCTAGCTCAAGGGGAAATTTCTACATTGCAGATATTTGCATTTAGGTTAAATGATTCTTGGCTTATGTTAGATGCCTAAATACGTGAGGTAATCTACATCAAAGACTTTTTTAATGCAGTGGAGTATGTGAGTATGTATAGTAACAATAAAGACTCAGTTCTGCCTAGAGAAGCAAAATTCCTATTGTTTCACTGGGAGTGGCTCTGCTCCTCACCTCACTTCTGCTTATTAAGGTTTTCATCATGTGTTGCAGGTTAGATTTATTCCTGATCTGAAGTCCAGGCAAAATTTCTGATTTTATTTTTACTCAAAACCTCAGAACATGCTCTGAAGGGAAATAAAATGGCCCCATACTGACTCCCTGGTCAGGGGTGTATCCTCTTGATACGTGGTGGTTCCCGGGCTGTCTTGGCAAAGCAAGGGTATTAGTTCACAATTAAAGTGAAGTAATACAAATGATCTCATAAAAATGAGGTTGAGCATGTGCCCCTTTTTCACAGATTTGCACAAATGGTTTGAGAAGATATATTTTTGGGAATGGTGGTGACAGGCGGCCTAATAATGTCATTTTATTTTCTGACAGAACAGCTTTTGTGGAATCTCAGAGAGAGACTCCCAGCTAACACAATTTGCCATCTCTCCCTTGGATTGCCACTGTTTTATTACAGCTCAAGAATCTGGCCTGTGACTCTTGTTCCACTCCAACTGTTGTGATTCCTGTGTGTCCCATATATCCTTATTTTATTAAACCAAACTCAGAAGGAGGGGTGGATTTCCTTTGTGCCACTTCAGAAATACAAAACAACTTAATTGGCCAGAGCAGGCAGGTTTACAGCTGCTTTATTTTAACAAAAAGGCACAGAGGAGCCAGAAGGTAGTACTGAAAAGTGGTCTGTACCTAATAGTGGCAAGACGTATAAAGGAATGTATGAGTCGTAAATACATTTAGATTTGACATAAGTCTTTTCATGGCCCTTTCCTAGAGTTGGATTATATTTCAGTACTCTTATTCACTGGAAGAAAAAAAAAACTTCTTTGGGGAAAAGTTCTATTCTGAACTGATGTTAGGGCCATGCTCTCTGCTGTGTGATGCAGACTGTTTTCCCTCCGTAGACCAAAGAGCTGGGAAGTTAGAAAGTCTGCCACAAAAGCCTGGTCAGTGTATTTTTGAGTTGTAGTAGCATGATGGTCAAGCCCAACAGTAGGTTGATGCAGCTGAAAGATGCTGCTTTGAAGAGCCTAAAGCACTCGCTGACACTAAGAGCTGCTACTGAAAGCCTTGCTGTCTTTAAGGACCTTTTCCTTGGAGTAAGGCCTTTTAATTAGGCTTTGCTCCGGTTCTCAGGCATTACATTTTAGAATACTGAAAATAAGTGTTCTGAGAATCATACGTGCATATACCAGTTTGATATTTTCTTTATTCACAGTGCCTCTGAAACCCAAACAACAGAAAAACAAGAGCAGCAAATATAACTAGTTGCATTATGGGAAGAACTTCCTAATCAGTCATAATTTATTTTTCATGACACTATTTATCTGATATTCCCTCACTCCGCTCCCCCCGCCTAACCCTCAAAAGTAAATGGGCGAAGGAGGGAGGAAGTCCACAAGCAAATGAATCTCTGCATCTTAAAAAGACTGCAGTTACTGAGGTTGCAAATCACTTTAGTCCCCAAACAACAAGGAGGATGCATCTGTCATCAGCGGCAGCGGGGTTAATAAAAATATGTTCTTCTGTATCTAGCTTATTTTATAGATCTCTGTGCTTTTTCAGAATTTCTGTAATGAGCATGTTGTGCCTGTCAGGGATTGGTTTTCTCAGTGAAACCTTCACAGTCACTTTCATCCCCAAAGTCTCAAACTTCTTGTCAAAACCTATAATTACCTCCTGGAGTCAAATCTGCCATTAATAATCTCAGAAAGACTTTTGCTAAGCCTTATCACTCAGAGTGCTGAAAATGAGTAGGGACCTCCTGTATCTGTACCACGTCTCTGGACTGTGTTGTCCTGTTCTGGGAAAACTGAGAATTAACTAAAATAAGCTTTGCTGAAATAACAAGACTTTCAAACGATAATCCTGTATAATGTGAAGATAATCTAGATGTCTTTCTTCCTCTTTCACTCCTTCCTTTTTTTTCATCAAAGGTAGACACTCAGCTTTCATCCTTTGCTACAACAGAGCTATAACAATTAGAGGGGGCATAATGTGTCAAATATTTTTCCTAGTGTCTGTATTTTCCAGAAAAGACCCAATCAAAAGACTAAAGAGAGGATTTTTTTCTTTTTTTTTTCCTGTTCAGCTATAAGAAGGTAAATTTTGATTGCTGTTAAATATTCCAGGGAAGGGAAAGGAACTTATTTAGGAAAAAAAAAAAAAAAAGGAAATGCATCTTTAATCAGAGGTGATTCTCGTTTTTCTTTTATTTTTCTTCCTTGCTCTTTTTCATCTCCATTTTTCACTTTTTTTCAAAGGAAAGGAAGAGATAAAAAAGGCTACGTATCTGGCTGTCTTGTATCCGGTGCTCCTCTGCAGGCACTGCTGTGCACCTGCATGTCACCAAGAGAAGAGCTGAATTCAATGTAAAGAAAGACATAAAATTGGTTTTGTTGGGTCATTATGAAGAAACTTGGGTTCAAAGAAGCAAGTGAACACATTTCTGGATCCGCTCTGTTCGTACTGGTCTGGTCTGGCATCCTTATAGTGGAGGGCAGCTAGGAGTCTCAGTTGTGCCCTGTGTAGCTGGACACTGGGCTCAGGAGAATATGCTTTGGGCAACAGTTAGTTTCTTAAGGGCCACAATATGAAATCTTTCCCTAGGTTTTCTGTACTCCAATTTAAGCCATTACAGAGGAATGCAATGGTAATACATATATTCATCCTGCCCTGCATGGGTTTTCCCAAGTAGTGGGTTCCCAATGCTGAAATTCCCCAAATGTATTTCCGAACTGTTCTTGTCCCACAGAACATGTGGGAATTTTAAAGCTTTAAAAGCTCAGGTGGTGCCATAAATTAGGAACATCTACATCCTAAAGCAAATGATCTGATAGTTCCTTGAAATTCAGAACTTCTCTGAGGCTTTGTTTCCAAATCCATCACTATCACTGAACTCTAAGAAGAAACTAGTGTCCTGGTTTTGGCAGGGATGGAGTTAATTTTTCCTCTCAGTAGCTGGTATGTTTTGGATTTCGTGTGTGAAGAATGTTGATAAACACCCTGATGATATGAGTTGTTGTGAACGAGACCAAGGACACCGTCCTGCTTTCCAAGTCTCGCTAATTTGCAGATGCAGGAAGCTGGGAGAAAGACAGACAGAATAATTGATCCAAACTGGCCAAAGCGAGTATTCCATGCCATAAACATCATGCTCAGTATATAAGTGGGGGCAGGCCAGGGTGGGTATCTGCCTTCCTGGCATCCATCTCTCCTCGTCGTTTTGCTGGCATCGTTCCCTCTACCTTGCTGGCTCCCTTTGCTCCTTTGCTTGCCGCTCGGTTTTTGTTTCCGTGATCGCTGCTCGGAATGGGCTGTATCGGTCATTGGGACATCGAGTGGTGAGAAAACATATATTGTTCACCTTGTATATTTTAATATCCTTATATTCTGCTATTATTGTAGTTTTCTCTTGTTATTTTAGTAAATTGTCTTCATCTCAACCCACGAGTTTCTCCTTCCTTCCCAATTCTCTCCCACTGGGAAGGGGGAGGGTGAGCGAGAAAACTCTGTGGTGATTCGGGCTAAACCATCACAACTAGTTAGAAAAAAGATATAAAAAAGGGGATACATGCAGCAAAGGAAGAAAATAAAGGAATTATGACATGAACCAAGGTGGACACTATGGAAGTTCTACTGGAAGAGAGCTAAATTATTTGCGTTTGGATAACCATTTTAGTAAAAAGTGTAAGGCTAATTGGAAAATTATTATTCAGCACAGGCCAAATGTTAGCAAAGATAATGAGAAGGTTGATTAGTGAGCTGAGAGAAACTAGAAGGACAAACCAACTGCAGTTTGTTATGATTCCTGAAATTAATATCACATAGGAAATATGGAAATTGAAATATTTTAGAAATTCATGTGTAAAATTGTATCTGGAAAAATAAAAGGGAGTATAAAATAATTTTCTCTTATTTGCTGATGCTAGAAGTAAAAAAAAGAAAAAAAGCTTTCATTTAGGGAAGAATCACAGATATGCTCAGAGATCAGAGGATACATAATTCCAATCATTTTTATCAACCTCTGAAATCTGTCTCATTCTGTGCTGAATCTTGCACAAGGACCCTTAATTTTGCACAGGTTTTTCATCCTACCTATCCAGGCAACTTCCCTGCAATTCCAGCTCTCTTTGCACTCTTCCACGGCCTGAGACAGCTCTCCATACTGCCTTACTTCAGTGACTGGGATATTTTTCTTATCACGATGTTTCTCTCTCTATACCCCAAACACCTCACTAGTGTTTTGTTACTACCCTGAGACCTGCACCCTGATTTTTTAATGACTCTAGGATCTAAAATGTAATCAAAGTATTTTCTGATCTCTGTTTCTCTATCTATCTGATCTATCAAAACTCATTTTCCACTTGAAAAGGTAAACAGATAGATACCCATTTCTACCAACAGCACTTGTACTGACAGCAAGGGAGAATCATAAGCCTGTGACTACAAACCCTGTAACTCAACTACGGAAATTAGGCAGGCTTTAGCATGGCTATCAAATTAAATTCTGAAGCAGTTATTCAGATTCTTTTCTGTTGTGTGTATGCATCTTGCCAATACTTTTCTGTGCACTTATATTATATTTTTATATTTTGTATACTTCATTTGTAATTTTATAAGTAGGATACATTTTAAAGTAATTTTACAGATAAATATCTTATAATATGAAGAATACCAAATCTGCCAAAGGGTTAAGTAAGTTAAAGCAGTATGTAAGTGAACTGGTTAGGCAGAACGTTGATTTGTGAAAAAAAAATATTATGACTGACATAGAAATCTGTATAGAAATTAGAGTCATAAAATGGTAAGTTGATTCTAGGATGCTACAGAAAGGGTTTACATCTCTAGGGTAGTTAAAAAAACACAGAATCAGCAAATGTTTTTATACATCGGAGAATCCTGTAACAAGGCAGGATATCGGATCCTGGCAGAGTTTTAATTACTCAGATGTTGATTTGGATGCCACTCAATGCAAAAATGAAGAGGATGAACACATTTTGAGAGGTATTTCAGGATTGCTTTCTTCCACAGCTTATTGAAGCACTCAGATGGTTAGAGGCTATTTTGGACCAAGTCCTAGAAAATATACCAAGTATGATTAATAGGACTGAAGCAAAGAAACACCCAGGACATTACAGTATCATTAGTTCAAAATATTCTTAGGGGCTGGTGGAAACAAAATGAACATTCTGGACTGCAGGAAAGCTGACTTTGAGAAAACATTAAATGCCCTAACAGGTTTTGGTTACTATTTTATTGTTCAATATTTTATTATGCAGAGGGAATCTAGCGGACACTCTAGAAAATGTTTTAGAAACAGTTGGTGACGCAATTAAAATCCATCCTGCTTCAGTCTAGAGGGAAAAAAGGCAACAGATGTAAGTTTGTTTAAGTGGCAATGCAAAAATAATTATAAACAGAAGGCTTCTTTACAATATATACAAAAGGTAGTGAGGGGTGGATTGGGAAATTTCTAAAAATAAGCATAAGAGAGTCAAGAAAATAATTAGCAGTACTGAATGTTGCATTGTAAAGGGTATTTCAACTAACAAAGGATTCTGCTGCTGTATTTACAGTAAATGAAAAATAAAATGGGAAAGTGATCTACTTAAAAGGGAGACTGGGGAACCAAAAAAGGCTAATAAAGTAACAGATTTCGAGAAGAGACAGGAGATGGCAAGCTGCTCAGGGCAAGGATTGCATTTCCTAATTAAACCAATTATCAACACTTAACTTTGCATTTAACACGTTCAGAGCTCTGCAATACCTGGTAACAGATGCAAGGGAGTAATTTTAGCTCCATTTTACAGATGGAGGAGCAGAGGCAGAGATAAGCTGAGGCTGGTGCAGAGCAAACTGGTAGGACTGGTGAAATTAAAGGTCTTTTTGATGGATAGTTCCCTGCCTCTCTGTTCCCATTCTTATTGAACTGCCAAATTCTGATTATAGACAAGAGGAGATAAGAAAACATCTCAGCAAAGCAGAAGAAGAGGAAGGAAATGAATTCTCCAGTTTTACAAACCTTTCCACACTGGCAGACACCTTTCACCACCACATTGAAGCCAGTCATGGCATAGGTTTCCACTTAACTGGAGTAGTTTACAGGAGGGGAACTAGGGTTCCTGTAGGAAACAGGAACATGTGGAATAGTGAATAATTTGGGATATCTGAGGAGGCAAGGACCAAGTCACACTCATTAGGGAAGAGACCACATGCATATTCACGTCACACAGAACCCAACCTATGCCCAGGCTGCAAGCAGGCTTCCTTCCGTCCTTCCTTTCTTCTGTCTTTCCATCCTTCCTTCTGTGCTTCTACCACTGGCTGTCTTGTACAGTTCAAGGGAAAAAAATTTGGACCTTGGCTTGTAAAACACATGTATGACTTAGAATTATAAATGTTTCCAGCACTTTCCAAAAGACCACTCATCTGCTTGAAGTTGAGAACAAGTTGATGCTCTTAAATGACTCAGGGCCATGGTCTTCATGGTGTAGATCTGATCATAGAGGAAAATTTCTAGTATCTTGAGGACAGAGAAATACTAGAATGCAAATAATTCATAGCTATGAGAGTTCAAGGAAGTGAAGACAGAAACAGATAAAATCTTCGGGAAATTACTTTCCAAGTTCCTTGATGAGAGTGCTAGAAACTTGCAAACATAATGTCATTAGTCTGAGATAGGTCTGTGACATCAATTATGGAGAAATATTAGCAAAAATGTGTAGGGTCGTTGGTGGAACGACCCTGTGGTACTTAATTTCTTTAGAGACAAGTGACATAAATTTGTGAGACTCTGTTATTGCTTAAATCAATTGTAATGTTTTCCCCCAGGTTTTATTATGTGCCATTCTGTCTGCATTCAGTATAGAAAGAACTGACATAATTTTATTTTTTTAATGTATACCATTTTCACCTGTGACAGTGATTAATTTTATGGAGACGTTATCTTGGCGAAGAAGGCAAAGATATTCTTATCCTTTTCCTTCAAAGACTGAGCCTGTTCCCACCATTTCATGAGGTGATGCTTCTAGATGTATGGTTTGGCTTGCCCCTTCCTCTATTCTGGCTGTGGCAGAGAAATGAGGTGAGCTGCCCCTCCTGTGGGGCTCTGCACGGCCACAGCCCGGGTTCTTGTGTCAGATGCTGCTGAAACACATTGCTTCTGGCTTTGACATATTACACGTTACTTTTGAGAGTTGGACTGAAGCCTTCAGGTCAATTATTTTTCATCAAAGGTAGTGTTACTTTTTTGTGTAATCATTTTGTGGTTCTCAAATTGCTTCTAGAAAATATCAGTCAAAGGGTTATTTCTGAAGGAGCACAATTCTGGATTGAGACCAACCACACGGAAGTGCCCAAAGAAATATTTCAAAATAATTCAGATTTTGTAGTCAGCTTTATGATGTATTTATCTTTTTCAGTTATTTTCTCTCCTTCTCTTCAGTAAATTTCCTAAAAGCCTGATGACATGGTTTATATTGGACTTAGGGGAGGGTATTTCTCTGTCCTTCAAACAGCAGAATGGTACTGAGGTTTCAGGAGACTTTTGCCTTCACCAGCACTCTCACAAGGCTGTAAAGTACTGAACATACAGCTGTTCAACATGTGTAGAGTCTTCTTGGTCAAGGACTGCTACCCATGCAATAGTAACCTTGGAGCTAAGTGACTGACTGTTGCAGGATTACTGTTTCAGTTTGAAGGCAGATTCATCTATATACACTATAGTGTTTGGAAAATCAGACTTATAGATTATTACCAAGTTATTTATTATTCTTATAAATATATAACTCTTTTTATTCATTCTACATGATACTGTGTTCCCTTTCTCTTAAGCTGTGGCTCTTTTGCATGCAGCATTGGGATTTGTGACTGAGGGAGTGATATGTTTCAGGAACAGACAAACAAAATATTGAGGTAATTCTGGAAATATAGGGTAATGAGACAGACAGTGATTTCACTTGCAAAAGTGATGCATTAGTGTTACAGATTGATTTTGCTGCTGAGGACTGCACTGAGCTGTAGCTTACCCGTGGAACTCATCATGTTGTTGAACTCATCGTGTTGGTTGATGCTCAGCTGAACATGAGCCGACAGTGTGCCCAGGTGGCCAAGAGGGCCAAC
>JAAGAY010131236.1:0-71776 GCA_011801015.1 Ardeotis arabs
AGTCAGTGTATCATGATGCATTTCTGAGAAGGAAATAATAACTAATAATAGGTTGTTGGAAACACCTGGAGATGCCATTATATACCAGTATGCTGACATAGTATGTAGACTCACTTTATGACTGTTATATTACCCATGTAGGTAGCAATAAAGGAAGCTATTTTCCCTGCTGTAAATCGCATGTTTACAAGCACAGTGCAATAATGCAGATGACTGATGGTTTGGACACAGCCGTTGTTAGCTGTTGCTAAAAAAAAAAAAGACCAAACAAAACTAAGCCCAATCTGATTCAGATACTTACTCTGGTGGCTGACAGGGGCTATGAACTCTTTATGCTATCTTTCAGTAAGCTTTCTAGTCAACCCCAGAAAGAGTTGAATCAGCTATGGTCAGGGTCCCTCAAGACTGATAAAAATCACAAGTTTTTCACCCAACAGTAGGTTATAAATTGGGCAGCTACAAGCTTGTCTGTTCGATCAAATGTGAACAGAGGTGTTGTGAAATGGGGTAAGGGGGCTTCCTTCTGTTCCCTATTTGATCCCACAGCTGTTAATCACAGAATCATGGGATGGTTTGGTTTGGAAGGGACCTTAAAGATCATCTAGTTCCAACCCTCCTGCCCTGGGCAGGGACACTTTCCACTAGACCAGGTCGCTCAAAGCCCAGTTTAACCTGGCCTTGAGCACTTCCAGGGATAAGGTGTCCACAGCCTCTCTGGGCAACCTGTTCCAGTGCCTCACCACCCTCACAGGAAAGAATTTATTCCTTATGTCTAATCTAAATCTACCCTCTTCCAGTTTAAAGCCATTACATCTTGTCCTATCACTGCATGCCCTTGTCAAAAGTCCTTCTCTGGATTTCTTATAAGCCCCCTTTTAGGTGCTGGAAGGCTGCTATAAGGTCTCCCTGGAGTCTTCTCTTCTCCAGACTGAACAGCCCCAACTCTCTCAGCCTGTCCTTATAGGAGAGGTGCTCCAGCTCTCTGACCACTTTTGTGGCCTTCCTCTGGACTTGCTCCAACTGGTCCATGTCCTTCTTATGTTGAGGGCTCCAGACCTGGACACAGTACTCCAGGTGGAGGTCTCACAAGACTGGAGTAGAGGGAGAGAATCACCTCCCTCGACCTGCTGGCCATGCTCCTCTTGATGCAGCCCAGCATGCAGTTGGCTTTCTGGGCTACAAGTGCATGTTGCCAGCTCATATTGAGCTTCTTGTCCACCAGTACCCCCAAGTCCTTTTCCTCAGGGATGCTCTCAACCCATTCTCTCCCCAGACTGTATTTCTGCCTGGGATTTCCTTGACCCAGGTGCAGGACCTTGCACTTGGCCTGGTTGAACTTCATGATGTTTGCACAGGGCCACCTCTCCAGCCTGTCAAGGTCCCTCTGGATGGCATCCCTCTCCTCCAGTATGTCAACTGCACCACACAGCTTGGTGTCATTGGTGAACTTGCTGAGGGTGCACTCTTTCCCACTGTCCATGTCACTGACAAAGATGTTGAACAGGGCTGATCCCAATACCAACCCCCGAGGAACACCACCTGTCACCGGTCTCCACTTGAACCACCTGACTCTCTGAGTGTGGCCATCCAGCCAGTTCCTTATCCACCGAGTGATCTGTCCATTGAATCCATTTCTTTCCAGTTTAAAGAGAAGGATTATTGTGTGGGACAGTGTCAAATGCCTTGCACAAGTCCAGGTAGATTATGTCCATTGCTGTTCCCTTGTCTACCAGTGCTGTAACCCTTCTGCAGAAGGCCATAAAATCTGTGAGGCGTGATTTGCCCTTAGTGAAGCGATGTTGGCTGTCACCAATCACCTTCTTGCTCTCCATATGCCTTAGCATGGTTTCCAGCAGCATCTGCTCCAGGACCTTGCCAGGCACAGAGGTGAGATTGACTGGCCTGTAGTTCCCCAGATCTTCCTCGTTCCCCTCTTTAAAAATGGGGGTTATGTTCCCCTTTTTCCAGTTAGTGTGAACCTCACCAGTCTGCCACAACTTATCAAATATGATGGATAATGTCTTGGCAACTTAATCTGTCAGTTCCCTCAGGACCTGTGGATGACCATACAAAAGTAAAGGTTGACTACAAACTAAACTCTGTTAATATTGGAAATCTCTTCACCAACATGAAACTTTTATTTTTTTTTTTTTTCTGTAGGGAGCAGAAAAGAATGCAGAAAAAGATTGAATTTCAAGGGAATATTTTTGTCTGGAATGATATGTGAAATATAGGAGATAAGTATGAAAGGGTTAATTAGTGTGCTGCAAACACAGCTGATAAAGCAGCTCTAAAATCAGCAGAACTAATTAAGTCAGATTTTGTATGGAGCATGTGTTGTGGTTGGAATTTCCTATTAACAACTAAAGCTTTTGTTATTTGGAGTAGCAGTAATGGCTCTGCTTTGCATGGACTCCATGATCTGCCTGTCATGAGCTGGGCTTATGTTACAGCCTTTCAGGAGGTAATTGGTAGGAATTACCTCCTTTGCTGGCCATAGTTCCATAAAATGGAAGTATTTAACCTTCGTGACTTCTCTTGTGTTGTCAGATTTAACAGAGATTGGCCACTGGATTTCAAAATTACTAAGAGACACTGACGGACAGATATACTTTCACACACAGTGTGAGTTCATTTGCCTTGTTCCTGTAGGAGACCAGGCTCCAAACCATTCCCAAACTGCAGAGCACCAGAGCTGCCTCTGGGAGAGGCTGCACAGACCAGCACAGATCACCTGGCGTGATCCCTGGCCACGTGTAGGGACAGGACTGCCCTTGTGCCTTGCACCCTGGCACCAGCAGGATGCTGCCTTCTGTCTCAAGGCTGCATTGTGCCCCTTGCTCTTTGCTGTGGAGTGGCTGGAGGCACTTGATTTCTTCTCTCTTTTTGTGGCTAGGCAAATAGCTATAGTATTTGTAGCAATATCCTGCAGCAGGTAATTTAAGGTGCTGAAAATAACAGGCTCCATTGTAACCTGAATTATCAGTACCCATGACCTCTACCAAACCCTGCATATGGAAATGAATGCATACTGGGATATAGTTATTGTTCCCAACACAATCCCTACAAGCTCTATCATTCTGGTGCAATTTGATAATTTCCAATTTTGTCTGCTGGAAGGGCTTGTTGAGATACTTTCTGTTTTTGTGAAGATCCCAGGGAATGGCAGCTGTACAATGTCACTTGTTAAGCATAATGAAATGTTGGCTGGAGTGCTGCAGTGACAAGGACAGAGCAGCCAGCTGCATTGTGTCTGTTCCTGTCTGGAAAGTCCATTCCAGTCTGCAACCTGCTTCTCCTTCCATAAAAACAGAAACTACTATTGTAAAAGCAGCCAAGTTCTTTCAAAGTGCAACCTGGTTCTCTTATGGTGGAGTGCACATATTCTGTCCTACAAAGATGACTGTTGACATGTCATTGGAGGTGAGGGAGAAAAACTGTTGGATTTTATTTTGTTTTAAAACAAAACCACAAACACCAACCCCACCCTCAAAAAAGCAAAACCCAACAACAAACCCATACTCTTAATCTATTTCCAGGACTGTTTTGCACAACACATAGTATTGTGAGAAGTGAGTAGACACATTGGATGAAATTAATGAGCTGGACAAAATCCATGCATGCTGAATGTGGACAGAAACCTGGTTTTGCATTGCAGAGGACTGTTGTATTGAGCCACAGCAATTTGCCCAGTCCTGATCTGAAGAGCACAGAAACTCCTGCCATTTGCATGATGTGCCTCATATGGTTGTCTGTTTTTATGCCACCAGATGGTGACTTTCTGTTCTGAATGACTGTGATGAGGGGAAAATTTAATTCTACATAGGCACCTTCAAAACTATGCAAATGAAAAACATGTATGTGCCAAGGAAGGATGAGGGACTGAAAGGTAAAGCCCTTACAAAGCCAGGGGAGATTTGAGATAGTGGTATAACTTGAGGCCTATGTCCTAATTTGGTAAACAAATTAAGTATTTGCTTTAATTATAATTATCTCTCGGGATTTTTTCCTGGGTAAAGATATGAAGTGTTTTGCTGGACCAGGGAACTGGGTAAGAATTTATGTGCTCAATGCCTAACTTGGTACTGCGGTTGTTCCTGCCATTTGATGGGGCTTAACAGTTGTATAGCTTGGAAAAATGGGAATAAAGCAAGCCCTATGTATTTTTAATAGTAGGATAAGGATCTTTGTGTTTGTGAAACATCTAATGCTAGATCCATGAATTTCAGAACCACATTTAAGCCACCTCCAGGGTCCCATGAAACAGGTCACCAGTATATTTAGTAAACAAATGAAACAACAAGAGCTCTGTTATCCTCATTATAGATGCAGTAGATGGTAAGACTTGAATCAATGATGACTACTTGCTTTTAAAAACAAAACTGTGTGTTCATAACCTAGACATTTCCTATTAACCCTGCAAGGCTTGTTGAGGCTTGTTATAAAAATACTTACATTTTATTTCAATCTAGCATAAGAAAAATTAATTTAGAATTGCTTTTACTGTTTTGTATAAATCACACAGTAGGTTTAAGTAGGAGAGTCAGAAATTAATTACTTGATTAAGAGGGAAATATGCATAGACAGTTTTAAAGTACTTAGGTTTTGTTCTCCAGCAAAAACTTTCAGTCTTTTCACTTGAGAACTGTTCTATCTTAGAGTCTAGATGACTCATAGACTGACAGTAAAATGCATGAGCCTTTCACCTTGAATTACTGGTTCAAGTACGATTCAGGTCAGTACTAAGTGAAATTCATGTTTTCTAATGTATGCTCGGTGATCAGAAATATAATTATTGGGACAAGAGCCAGCAAAAGATCAAGGTGCCCAAAAGCAAGTGACTCTCAGACTTTAAGTACTTGGCCTTCAGAGGTCTGTTGCTGTGTTATCCGTAGCTCTTAGAACATGGTATAGGTAGAACTGGATGCCTCAACACATGGTTCTGTGGGCCAGTGTAGACATGAGTGTGCACAAACTCGCTGAGAAATAAGAACCTACCACTAACAAGTAGGATGTGTTGGTGAGGAGGGTTTTACTGAAATTTTGTCTCATTCCAGGGGTCTGGTGCCTCTCTGCAGTGTCAGCTTAACTATTTGCTGATAATAATTAAAATGGGTCACTTTCTTTCCTAGCTGAGTGCTCTAAATAGCTTTTTTGCATATCCTGTCACGCAGATTACCAAATTCTTTCTTGGAATGGCTTCAACAGGAAATGTATCTTCCCTGTTGCTTCACCTTCACTTTTCTGATTGACTAACACACATCCTGGGATTAACACAAGCCTGTTGAGAGATGTGGGTTTGTAGTCCCACAGCTGAAGTAGAGAATTGAACCAGTATCTCCTTTTTCCAAATGAAGTGCTTTAGCAACTATGAAGACTAGATTACAGATCGAGGCGATATAGCTTGTGCTTGCTGTCTTGCCCTCCGCCTGGGCTGTTATAATAAAATATTAATGCTGCATCTAGATTTTTAGAATTAGTCAAGAAATTCTATAGCAATTTTAAACCATTAAGAGGCAATCACAGCATTATGGTTTGAATTTCCAACTTTTTTTTTTGAAAGCAGCGTTGAAATGGGAATATTCTTGAAATCTTAGGCTAAGACTTGCTTTCCATCAGATTTTGTGCTAAATAAACTTCAGCATGCACATTTGTTGCAAGTGAGCACATGTTCACTAATTATGTTTGTAGCAACCATATGCCAAAATGCATTCAGTCAAAAATGCTTTTGCATGACTCACAAGGAAAAAAAATCTTCACAACCATCAGAGATGTTTCAGCCCCTTTTATGGGATGGTATTGAGTTTTATGTCATGGCTGGAAGACAAAAAAGACAGTTGCACTTGGTCCATCAGGGCTTTTTCTAGATACTCTTTTCTCTGTCATTCCTGAAAATACCATTTGAGGCTTTAGATGGCTTCAGATCAGTTGTGATTAGTGAGGGAACTGCTCACTGCTCAACAGTTTTGAGTCACTCATGGAGTAATTTGTCAAGGTGGCAGAGGTCTGTGATGCTCACTGCTTTCCTTTTGAGTCTCTCAGACTCTGAGAGTTCCCTTCTCAATTAAAACTTCAGCACTGAGAAGAAATAGTGGCTCCTAACTTCATGGCTATAGTAATTTCATGATTGCCTGAGGAAATCGGTGGCCAGCTGGGGAGAGGATAAATCAACCACTTGTCCTTCTGTCTTTCAAGTAAAAGGTCTATTTCAAGTAAAGGGTCTATTGATCACCTACTAATAGTCTTGTTGGACTAAGTCAAAGATCTGAACTGTAGCACTCTACTAAAATGGTAATTCATCATGAAGCTATTCATGTGCCATTAATGACCAAAATGGGAAAGGATATGAACAAACAGATTTTTATTTATTTATATATATATTTTTTTTTTTTTACAAAGCAGAGAGGGAATGTGTCCTTTAGGAAGCAGTTGTGCCTTAAGTTTTCTTCTCCATAGCGAACTTCTGATACGGGATTACTCAGCCTTGCAAGAAGGTGTAAAAATGCATTCTGTAAACATGCAGCTATTCCACTTTTTTTTCATAGGCAAAATGGCGAGTTTGTTTTTAATCCAAAGCTGTTCTGATTTTGTTCCCTTTTCCCTTTCAGTCTAAGGGCTTTTTAAATTGTGTATTTTTCAAACCATTTCAGTTGTGAAGCAGGAGAGGTTGCTCTGGGTTGCTGCTTGGACAGGATGTTTCTAAGCTGCAGGAAGCCTCCTTTTAAAGCTGAGAGTTGCTAAACCTTTCCCCTCCTAGAAAACTTCTGTTCATCTGAAGAAGCTTTTTCAAAAGATGCAGGATCTTCTGTCTGGAGGAGAGGGGCTTGCAGAAAGGCTGCATTTTAGACTTAAATGTAGGGCATGGATCAAGAATTTCACCTAATGTGTTTCCAATGCAGATATTCAGACCTGTTCTTACACCGTGTGATTGGACTTGCCATTAAATTAGATCAATACTTGGCTTCTTTCTTGATGTACTATCATAGTCTGCTGAAAAGATCTTTTCTGTGATCCATAATTAGCCTTGCTGCTATTCCAGTACTAATCACTACTGAATATCAGCCAGGTAATAGATAATGTGGGGAGCTGGGTAGTCTGAGCTGGGAGCAACCTGGGCCTGAAGAGTTTGTCCCAACTTCTGATGACTTTTCTTTATATCTCCTATTCAAGATTGTAGAGGTGTGCAGCGGGGAAGGAATTATTGGGATTTTTTTTTTTAAATCACATTCAGTAGTTACATTTTCATTTCATTTAGTGGTGGATACAAAACAGTACATGCCAAAAAATGGGGGCAGAAAGGAGATATTTAGAAGTAATAGTAAATAGCTCTACAGGTAAGGCATTTTGTTCAGGGTAGGGGAGAGACAGCACTCCCCTACTGTCCTTGTGCAGATTGATCCTTCTTGATACAGTGGTATTGTTGGCACCCAGGACTGCTGGGACCTGCAAGGTACCTTTCCTTTTTTCCTCCCTTCATGACAAAATTTCTTCCCTTTATTTCTTATTTCTTTTTTCCTTTTTTTTTTCCCCACTGAAAGCAAGTGCTGTAGACTTGCACAACTCTTGTCCTTTTTTAATGTATAACAGTGTTTTTGCAATTATTTCCAAGCATATGAGCTACTGACCCTTCTCTTATTGGGAAGGAAACTGTCAGTAAAAGCTAATCATTGTGTACATTTCATGCAAGTTCCGATTTCTTGTGTAAATTACAAGTTTTTAAAACACTCATCTTGTTTGTTATTTATAACAATCATTTCATAAGTGGTCTGCTTAGATGTGTTAAGGCAGTTATTTGTAATTAAATATTGATGTCTGACAGCACACTGAGCTTCTGTAAATATAAAGGAGCTAGATATGGTCTGCAGGGTGTTATCTCAAGTATTACTGAAATGTTGAGCACAATTACCATCTTATTAGGGTAATAATGTTGAAAGAACAGTTTAGACATTAAATTGGCATCAAACAACATATGATTGCATGTTGATTAGATATCAATTACAACAAAGTAACAACTGATGTATGATAAGTATGGTAGCTGATAGCTTGCTTTTGTTATGCCAATTAAATGGCTAAATATCTCCCAGAAGGAATTACAAATCCTTAGAAAGTCACTAAAAGGTTTGGCAGCTTGTCAAGTAATCTGTAAACATGGCTTCTGACTGTGTTTGGGGAACTTGGGCATTCTCTCACAAATTGGGTCTGTCTTCAGCATAGAATTTTTGGATAACCAAATACTCAACTTCATGGGAGTTATGCTTTTCCTCACTTGTAAATTACTTTGAAGAAATGGAGGTATAAATATTTACTGATTTGAGTTAAACACAGTAAAACCAGATAATTCACAATATCTTACCCAATTTTTCCAGTAGACATCCTATCTAAGAGCTGTTCCTTGCTGTGGTTTAACCTATGTATATCCATATCTGCTAACACATTCATTTACATTTCTCCATGTAAATTAAGATTTCTACCTTTGTTAAATTGACTGATGCCTTAAGACAGAGTACAACCGAAAGACTTGAATGACAGTAAGAATGTATTTTTCTTTTGCAGTGCAAACAGTATGTTATTTTCCACATTCTCTGTAGAACAAGGATTTTGCCTCAGCCTTGAAACTGCTTAGTGGATGTTGTAACTGTGATGAGAGTTCAATGTAAAAAGTAAACTAATGAGCATTAGGAAAGTGAACTTCCGAGGGAAGGAGGGAGATCCACGTGCATGTACCTTGATAAGGCTTCTCATCAACTGGTATGAATGGAAATGTTTCAGGAGTCAGCTGTTGTTTCAGCCCAAGGCTTAACTGGACTAGTTAGTTACTCTTTCAGGCTGTAGCACAGAAAAGTAAAGGATGTATGTTCCTGGAAAACTTAACAGAAGATACAATGTCTTGCTATCTCTGTATTTTTGGTTATGTTTACACTCGCGTACATTAGACTTTCCTATTTTGAATGAAACTCCATAGGGAAAAGACTGGGAATACCCTTTTTCTGCCCAAGTTCCAGTGTAGGTATCTCCTGGGTCCTCTATACCATTACACTCCATGAATATAATGGAAGAAGCTCTCAATCCCGTGACTGACACTTGGTAGACTTTCCTTTGTGCTGAGCCAGTAGATGGTGGCTGGCCAGGGCAAGAGCAAGTGCCAGTGATATATAGAGACAGGTTTCCTCTGTCCTCCTCTCCATCTGGAGCTCATTCTTACTGCCTTGAGTTTCTTAAGATAGCCGATTGCTGATTCGGTGTGCTCTCCCCCTTCATATGTTCTAGCCCACAACTGCTCTGGCTTCTTGGGCTCTGCATCTTCAGTAAAGAATATACATGACTCATAATAGTATTTCTGAAAGAACTCATAAGGAACAAAGGAAGCATTTCTGTCAAATGACAGATGATGGTGATATTTGTCTGCATTCACAGTTTCCCTGTATCTGCAGCTGTGCAGAGCTATCTTTCAAAATGCTGTCTCTTATTAATTTCTCAGGCTCCTGGAGGCTGTGTCCTATGGCATATTTGCTCAGATAACCAATTCATCTTGCATATAGCAGTAAGAATAGCTGTGTGTTTAGCATTTGGGGGTTTTCTTTATGAAAGGAAATTATATTTATTACTTATAGGAAAAAAAGATTAATTTATCACAATGCAAGGCTTGTCACTGAAATGCTATAAATGTCAACAAGGGTTGCTATAATGATGTAATGTCAAAATTAACTTAAAATAGTGCTATTATATGCAAATGAAATGTTTCCTTGGGAAATGTTCCATTCTGTGTCAACTTCATTGCCTGAACTGCCTTTGATTACTTTGATGTGTAACTTCCTTCTGTAATTCAAATACCTTAAATGAGTGTTGTATAATTGTTGCTGTGTTTTCAGCAAAGGGAAGATAGATGATTATGTGCTGCAACCTGTTCAACATAGCAGGTAGTTCTCAGCTATTGTTTGTGTAGCTGGGGTATTGCTATTTGTTTAAAACAATCGTGCTAGAGAATGGCTGGGAGGATGGTTAGAACTGTAGCTTTGAATAAGTTTAGAGGTTTTCAAAAAGCTGTCACTAAAATTGCTGCTGATCATTTTGTATAGCTATTCCAAGCTTTACTGAAGCCAATAGCAATCTTGTTCTTAGTTATAATACTGAACAGAGGTTGTTCTTTTTGTGTTTTGGATGCTAAATACATAATCTTCCAACTATTCTCTACAGAATGTTGCTTCCTGGTGAGAAAATTACCAGATGGAATATCAAAAAGTTGTAGTATTTGGTTGTCTTTTTTACTTTTTTTTTTTTAAATAAAGTCCAGGCAGGAATGCTTTGGCTTGGCTTTTATCCGAGATGCTTGCATGGAGTTCAGGCTTAGCCTGTGCAGTTCTGTCTACAGCAAAATACTCTGTGAAACTGTGTTGGTTCACTGGTATATCACTTTAGAAGAGAAGAAATAAAAAGAATCTGATGTTGTAACATTCTATTTCTACATTTCCTAAATGATGTTTTATTTTCTTTGGGCTGTGATTTGAATGTTTTGTCTTTAGATATATTGACACAGACTGAAGAAGTAAAAATCAAAATAAGGCTTTCCAGTTCTCCTGCAAAAGTGTTTTGATTAGTCAAAAATGAAAAAAACAATCCCCCCTTGCCTTTCCACCTGTGATTTGTCTTCAAAATATTTAAGCTTTTGGTTTTTTCCCTATATGACACAAACAAGAGATGCGAGATATAGAAAACTTCTGTTGCCTTAACTGCTGCTTTCTGTGTTGCTTCAGCTGTACTTTTACGATATGTGCCTTTTTGTATTGGGTACTTTGTGTTATACAAACATATTTAAAATAAACACATAATTGTTGTTAATCTTACAATGAAATATAGTGTATACTGTAAGAGAGACAGAAGCATGTTGCTTCTGTCAGCTTATTGCACTGTAGTGGGCAAGAAGTTGTGTAGTCCTTCATTTCTCCCCCCCAGACTTCTTGCAGATGAGATTTTTCACACCTCTGTCTTATGGTGAATTTCCTAAAGTACTTGAAAGATGTAAAGGTGAGTTCTTCTGAGCAAGGAATAATCCAAAATGGATGTCATATCCTCTTACTCTTTAGTATCCTAGGGAAAAATCTTCCAGTCAGAAAACTTGAGAAGCACTTCTGCTTGCAGCAAATACATGATTTCTTCAGTTAATTAGCTTATGTTCCTTTATATTACTGTGGTTTTGAGCATTCTCATGCTTGCATTGTTGGATTCTGTGTTCATTAGAGAATCAGAGAATCTCACATTCTGCTTGTGACTCTGTAGGAATTGTTGAGGAGGGGAGAATTCCCTGCTGGAGGTAATCAAAATGTTAACGAGGGTAATTATTCTCTAACTGGAGAGTAGAGATGGTGTGAATCAGTGAAATTCTGGACCCATTCAGATCATATGGTGCAAGTCTATAACTGCCACAATTGTAGCCCTATGGAAACTGAAGGTGAGGTGACAGAAGCAAGTGCCATTTCAAATAGCCTTGCTGCCTGTAAGATGAGACAGCCATGCAGTGCAGTGCTTTAACAAGCTTTTCCTTTCTGATTTGGATTAAGATCATGAGAACACAGAGGGATTTTAAGAGCTTTCCACTTTGCCATTCTTCCTAAACTGTCAAATCCTGATCCACCTTAGGAAAGGAGCCATTACATTAACAGAGATGAATGGAGCTGGATGCTGTTGGGACCTTGGCTTATCTGTTGTTTTAATTTGTTTTCTGCAGCACTTTATTTCCATGGGAACTTGTACAGAAATGCAATTTGCCAGTAAGTTTATTTTTGTTTTCAGTTAGCTCTTTTCCTTATACAACATGATATATGTCAATGAAATAGCAATGTGATTCTCCAACTCGGTGGAACTGAGCTCTTTTGAGATGGGGAAGGAGCAATGTATCTTTTCTTAAGTAGCTCAGCTGCTGTTCACTTTGCTTTATGTATATGTTCTGCTTTGGCTGCACTGTAAATTGGCTGTGTAGGACATACTGCTTTAAAGGAATCCCATTGTCCCACTTACTAATGTAAAATATGGAGTGAGGATGATGTGATGGCATTAAGAATCCCTAGTTTCTCAGCTTGTACTTTGAGGAACATATTAAGCTTGTGTTTGTGCTCTCAGTAGGGCAGACCTGACCCTCTTCCCACTACAGATGATTTATTCACAACCCAAATGCCCTTTCTTCCTGACAGAAGTTTCAACCATACCTTTTTTCTTTTACACAAGCTTCTTAATTGAGAAGGTCAAAGGGTGGGGGAACAAGAAGTTATCTAGGCCTATTAATCTTCTTTGAATGGTAAAAACAAAGAAGAAACTACCATTTACTACCCTGGAATTTGTTGGAATGATATGGAGTAACACTGTAAAACACATTAGGCAGATCTGCCAGAAAACAAGACAAAACCACTTTGGTAAGAGCTGGACAGGATTCTTTTACCTGACAAAAAGATTTTTTTTATTTTATTTTTTTCCCTTTTTGAAGATTGCTACCCAAAGGGCAAAGTTCAGTGAAACTGCTCAACAGGTTGGGACAGCTTTGTGTAATCTTAAAATAGAGCAAACAAAACTACACTTCCGAAATTGCCATACTTCTTGCTGCCTTAATTTTACTGAAGTTGAGTGAAATTAGCTAGTTAAGATCTGTTTAACAAAGAATTACATTCTGATAAGTATGTAAGAAGCACCTCCTCTTCAACACAATTTAATTCTGTTCTCTTCCAAGAGCAAAATAGCCCAGATTTAATATTTCCTTGTCCTGCATCCTCTGTTTCATGTATTTCAGCACAGGAATAAATGGCTGTACAAAACCAGAGGAAAGGATCCAAAGGCTTGTCATCTGAAAAGTAGATTTGAATAATGAATGATTTTTTTTTTCCAGTGGTCTCCAACCCTGTAAGCAGCAGTCTTTCTAAACAAGTTTGCCCTTGAGCTGAGAGTAAGGATGATGAATTGCATCAAGGCTATATTTTTGGTTTTAAGTATTTGAAAATAAACTTTTTAAAAAAATTATTAAACTAAAGAGTAAATTCCTGAGAACAAACCAGCCAAAAATAGACTTCTTCCATAACATGTTCTTCTCCATGCTCTGTTTAGTTCACTGATTTATAGATTTGTGTATTGAACCTATCACCTGAGAGACTGAAGCATAAACACCCTCATCTACTGTTTGCATTCCCTTACTTTTTCCCTGGGAAGTGAAGTGTGTGCACTGCAGGTTTTTTTTAATAAATATAACCAAAGATTGCTTAAAGAAAACAAAACCTCAACTTAAAAAAACCCCTATAGAAATTGTCCTCCAGAAACACCCACAAAAACTGGTTCCCAAGTACCTTTCTTTGAGTAGCACCACTGGACTAGACTTATGAAGTCTTACTTTTTCTGGTAGACAAGGAGTCATCTAATTTTGTTGCACTTAATTGATTTGACAGTGCATGTTGCAGCTGAAAAACCTCTTGACTTCCATCTGGCCCCACTGCTGGATCTCTCTTCGGGATCTAGGGTATGTGTTCTGATGGGGAAGGAGAAAGCTAGAGTGCTTTATGGTCTTGTCTTTTATATGGAATATGGTCATACCTAAGGAAGAAGTTGTATGAAAATGTTTAGTTATAACCCATGAGGTAAAGCTGCCTTAAAGGTTGAATCTGAACTTGAATGTGCAAAGTTAGGGGTGTATTTTTGCTGATTGCATATTAACATGTTCTGTTATGAAAACATGCATTTCTTGCAGTGTAGTCCTATTAGACATCATTCCATGGATAAAATTTTTACCTTGTTCAAGCTAATAGCAAAGCACCTAGTAATTTTATTGGGTCATGATACATTGCCAGTTTATTCTGCATTTTACTGACACTAGATGGCATTTAAGACTCTTATACTAGCTGGAAGTTTGTCCAATGTCTAGCAATTCTCTGGAGTGGCTCCATTTCAGGGAAAGTGTGGTCCTCTCTTCCATGCCTTTTTTGCTGATGGAAGTTGTATTCTACATGCCAGACAGTTATCCAGTGGATTTAGCACTACTTCCTGGAATTCAGATGCGTTTTCTATGCTTCATTCCTCTTCATCCTATATGTTGAAAATCTTTAACCTGCCATGTCCTTTGCTGTGTACAGAGAGTTGTCAGTTCTTTCAGCAGTTCTTACAAGATAGTTGTTATCCTTTGTTACAGTTACAAGGTTGTTTTTTTTTTCTCCTTGAGCCTGACAGAATGTCCATTGTGGACATGGTTTGCTATATGGACAATTCTTACATCTATTAAATAATGAAGTGGTAATATTGAGGCTGCAGGGATTTGCAGGAAATGAAGCTTATGTGTAAATTTATTAAGCCTATATTTATTATTTCTAGGTCTTGGCTTTTCATTTGAGAGACTATTTCTTCATCTACTGTGCTTTGAAAGCTGTTCTCCATTCACCTGGTGCTGTTTTTCCCTTGACTGTCTGCCTCCAATTCAGTCTGAGAAAAGTGCACTTGGACTGCAGAAATTCTGTTGAAGCTTGATCATCTTTTTTTACTAGGACAAGTCCTAAGACATGTATTATTAATATTCCTTCAAGTTTAGTCATGATGAAGTGGAAGTCTAGAAAAAGATGAAGGCTCTCTGCAGATTTACATTTTCTAATAATCCTCAGTACAACATGAGCAGTTTGCAAATGCAGCTGTCCCACACAAATGTTTCCAAGTCAAGTTACAGGTGTCTCCTCAAATGCAGCACAACTGCAAACCTTGTGTTCTGACAGCCTCCCCGTCCTAATTCCCAACTTCCCCGTGACTGTGATAGCTATTTGTACAAGTGGATATTTTTAATAATACAAGACAAGTAATGGAACTGTGTCAAACTAGAAAACTGAGAAAACAATTATTTTCATTTTTCTGGTCTCATGTTAGTACTTTGGATCAGTGAGGTTAATATTTCCCTGCACTGTGCTGCAGGTTGAAGGTACCTGGGAAGAATGTGTGATATTTCTGCAATATTGAGGCCTATTTATGGAGACTACCCCTTGTTTTGCGAAACACAAATTAGTTTCTCACAAAGCTTTCTGTGTCTTGGACTGCAATCTTACCATTGCTGTGAAAGTGAGTATGTATCTAATAGTTTCTTTGTGCAAGAAGCTTATTTAGTCCCCTTTTTGATTCTGAGATCATAAGAGCAGGGCTTGCTGCTCACTGTGTCAAGCAATGACCTTCCCTTGTCGCAGCCTGACACTTGAACCACCCCTGCAGGCTTGACTTTAATTCATAAAAAAAGCTTCTCAGATGTGCTGGCTCTATTTAATTAAAAAAAAAAAAAGCCAAAGGTTCAGACTTCTCTGAGGTCATAGCTCCATGTGGAGCTAATGTACTGTCTGCTGATCTGAGCTCTGTCCCAAACCCATGTCTAGTCTCTGATTCCAGCCAGAATGTTTTCCACCCAGTCAAGATCTGTGGTGCTGCTGGGTGCTGGGCAGCCTCCTGTTCCTGCAATTACTTGCTTTGCTGTTTGTTTTTATTTGTTCAGGTCACTTAAATATCTTCACAAAGGGATCTGAAAACATTCAAATGCTCAGATGCCTCTGAAGTAGAGGCTAGCATAGACTTGGTATACCAGACTGTAATTAGTTCCTAAATTTCATAAAAAGGGTGGTTTATAAATGCAAGAAGCCAAGGATTGAATTACAGCCTAGAACCTCAATCTTCCAACACTGTGTTTGTGCTTAAATGTGTATAAGCAACTTGCATAACTATTTACCAATACAATGAAGGCTGCTGCAACTGAAGAATAAGTTAGACTTAACACTCATAGATACAAATTTCCTTCTGACACAGCAAGGAGATTACAGTGTGTGTGAGACATGGTAAGAAAAGGATTACAGTAGTCTTTTCTTGCTTTATAGTCTGATGTAGGAGGAGAAAGATTATAGCATGCTGCCATAGGAACATGGAAATGATGGGGAAATTACCTGCAGCATTTTGAATAATGACCTGGCATACTTTATAATATTGTCACACTGCCGCTTTTGCTGTGAAACCAAGTCTGTTTTGAGCCAGTGGGTAGGGGCGGTTCTTAAAAGGAAGGAAAATTATCACTTATTTGTGTGTGTGTGTGTGTACAGACAGTGGCAGTTTAAGTAAAATCAGGCATTCTGGTGGTGTGAAGGAAAAGGCCTGGCTGTTCAACAGAAATGCACATTTGGAACGAACAGACAAAAGCATCCTATTACTTGCATGTGTACATTCCTTGTTTTATTTTTCCCTTAAAGAAGTCAGTCAGGAAACAGGGACACATTAGCATTAGAAACGGTATTGGCAAGGAAGGAAAAGGGCCAAAATGATTTAATTTTAACTTTTTAGTGAAAAGCTGTAGAAAGAGAGATTTATATATATATTTTTTTTTTTTCTTGATATTTAGTGCTATTTTACTGAGGGCTTCAAATGAAGAGTGCAAGGTCTTTCATCAATGGATCAGAAAAGGGTGTCTGATTTCAGAGATGGAAAGGTTTTGGGTTTTTTGGTGTTGTGTGGTTTGTTTGGGTTTTTTTTTTTCCCCTCTCATGGAAAGCTCCTTTGTGAGCTCTGACAGCAGGGCTTGTCAGAGGATCACCCAGAATTTCTGTTGCAATTACATTAACAAAACTAGTACTAAGCTGACAGTTTCCTCTGAACCTTCAGTATTGTTGCCTTGCAAGTGTCCAAGGTTACTTCTCTGAACAAAAAGTTCAGTCCCTTCCCTTCTTTGCTCTGACTCAAAAGCAAGGCATGGGATACCCTGAGCCAGAGGGTGGCAGGCAAAGCCCTTTTGTCCTGCATACCTCACAGAGAACCAGTTAGTTTAAACGTGTTTACTAAAGTCAAAACATAAATTTTCTTACTTTAAGTCTAGAGAGTTTGAGTTTTCTTCTTTCCCGTCTGGAAGGATCCTTGCAAACTTCTTACGTAAAATTCAACAAAGTGGCAGGAGTTCCAGTCAGTGAATCCCCACAGCAGTGAGCCAGTTGACATGGAAGCTGTGTGGAGATTTTGGTGATAGCTTTGTCTTGAGCTAATACCTCCTTGTTTGGTGTCATTCCAGCAGACTTTTGTTTGTCTTGGGGCAGGGAGGGTTTTTAGTTGGCTGGAGTCACCTGTGAAACTTGTTCTTTGGGAGACTGGAGGACAACAATGTGTTACTGCAACATTTTTACTGGGATCTGATCACTTCAGTTATCAAGCAATGTGGATGTTGGTTTTGGAGATGGAGAGAGACTAGCTTATAAAAAAAAAAAACCACTCTAGGGTAAAGGTTCTTGTATTAACACTACAAAACATTGCAGACTTCTGCTAGATGGATGATGTAACGTTTTTAGCAGTTTTTTGTTTGGTACATATTAAAAAAAGTTAGGTACAGGAGAGAAGATGGAAATAGGGGTGTTACTGAGAAAGCCAAGAAGGCTGATAGCAGGAATGAAAACAAGACTGCAACAATTGGTAGAAACAAATTGTGAATATTAAAGAATCTTGTTACCTTGGTAATTTAACAACAGTGAACTGCAGTACAGAGATGGGAATAAAAGTAACATGTAAATATGAACAGTTCAAGTCAAATCTGAAGCATGGGAAACTCATCCATAAATGTGGCGTACCCCAGGGGAGCCTTACAATTTCTGTGAAGAAAATGGTTAATAAAATCCTAGGCAGCACAGCCCTAGGGCTGACACAGTACACAAAGTTTCCTTCCTGTAGCTACAATGCTGTCTCTGCTGCAGAAGAATGTATGTTAAACATATGAAGTGCCTGGTGCTGCTGGGTGGGTATGTGATGCCTAATATTTGCCCATAGTGGGTTTCCCTTTTACGTCAAGCTGAGGCTGAGGACCTCTAAATCTCCAGGTGTCAGGTTTGCTTTTGGGTTAATTTCACAGATATTTATTCGGTCTTTTGTGTTACAGAATACAGGTAGAATTCTACCTCTTTTCTTTCTTCATTTTCCATGTTATTTTTTTACTTCTTATCCCTCCTCACTATCTTGCAGCACAGGTAAATTAGTATTCTGCTCTGTAGTGAAGACCTAGTTAGTTTAGATTCTTAAGGGAGTGACAATCTTGAGATTATCCTGGAATTGAAGTCTTCCATGGAAAAATCGTTCATGGCTCAGAAAATTGCAGGTCAATTGTATTCAGTAAATTAGACTGTCTTACACCGATTCTTACCCAGCAAAAATACCACTAGCAGAGAATCCAGTCAGAGGTGTTTTGTTTTCTCATTCTGCTTTTGCTGTTGTGTTGCATTCTGCTTCTATCAGGAATAAACGAAATCTGTGATTGAGACTTTCAAGTAGCAGAAGTAGTAGATTCTCACTAGAATTAAGGACATCTTGTGGAAGTTTCACTGAGGGATGTAAATTTGACTTTTTCCTTGAAGGATGCTTGTCTGCAGATTTTTAAGAGTTTGAGTCTACCTCTCCTTCCAGTTCTTACAAACTCTTTTAGGACAAAATCCAGGCACCTTTGACCTGCAGAAGATTCTGGGCTGCAGAAATGTTCCTAACTATCACTGTGATGTCACAGCTAACATCAGGATGGGCAGCAGTGAGACTAGCTGCTGCTTCTCTTGTGTTTCCCAAGCTAGAAGTCTTAAAACTTTCAATGGAGTGTGACAGAAAGTTTTGCTCTCATTTATTTCAAAGAGGAGACTATTTTTGTGAAGCAGTAAAAAAAAAGCTCTAAAAATGTATTTCTTTTACTTCAGACCTTTCTGTGATGGAAATATGTTTTAACCAAGTCCCTATAGAAATAATATTTCCCCTGCTGAAGAGGACGGGAAGATCAATGTCCCATTTCCATTCTTACAGCAAAAAGACAGAGCTGATTCAAATTGCCTTATACACCCTGCTAAAGTAAAACAGTATCTCCTTTTAATTTGGAGATGCTAGAGGTTACATCATCTGTGATGGGCAAAGGATGATCTTGCTTGTAAGCTGCAATTTGCATCCTTATGTTCATGTTTGCTGTTGCCCTTCAAAATTGCAGAAGAACAAGATAAAAGATGCCCTAAAGACACCAGTTAAGAGTCACAAAACATCATCGATAATTTAAGTCGTTACTAGGCATCTCCATTATGCTGTAATTATTTATTGATTTTTTATATAGTATGACCATTACGCACAGCACTCACTGAACTGATATGGTAGTCAGCAAATTTAAAAATCCTCTTATCTGACCTATTTTCATCAGCGGAAGCCAATTGTATAATAACAATGAGGTTCTAAATTGTTATAAATTAAAATAAAAGGAACAAGAAGAGTGAGCAAAAATAATTTGTAAATGTGGTGTTGTTTTTCCCCTGCATGCTGAAAAAAGCCAAGCCCTACCAAAAAGCCTCCACAATATTTCTATTTCTTTACAATTGTTCCAATTTCCCAATAGCCCATCTAATCTTATATCCTGTAGCGCAGAATGGCCATTACACAGATGCATCAGAGGACAATTCAAAATCTGTGTAACGGAAATAACTGATTTGTAGTACAAGCTGTACAAGTTTGTTCTTCAAAGGCAGATAGCACTGCGAAGCAGCAATTTTTTTTTTTTTTTTTAGCCCCACAGGCTGCATGTGAAGCCTGGAAAAGGGAGAAGAGGTGATTTACATACTGGTTTGTGGGGTACATAAGCTACCAGTGGCTCAGTACCTCTTATTCACCATTTGAGTCTGATCCCAAGATTTTCACCTTTTCTTGCTTCAGATCCTATTTCTGCCATAACACCTACCATGCTATCAAAAAAAACAGCCTTGGAGAGATATTTGAAGAGCTGTCACTTTTAAAAATAAATAATGAAAAATAGAGTAATTTTGAAGGATTTTATTTCAGGAAGGGTGGGGGAGAGGTGGTTATACAACTGTTTTTCTCCCCTGGGCAGGAGATTTTGCAGTATTCCATGTGTGTATGTGCACAAATGTGCAGAAGAACTTTATGGATTGTTGAATCAAAGTAAGCCTTGGTTCACTTTTGGAAATCTTAGGTTAATAAGAAAATGTATCTAAGGTTTGGTATCTAAAATGATATTGGCGAAATGATGAAATAGTATTGAATGCTTATGCCAAATAAAACCTGTTAATAAAGTTGACACATTCCCATCACTTTAACTTGGAGTGGGGCAATTATCCTTTCTGAAATTTCAGTAGCTGTTGCTTATTACTTTCACAAGTCTCTTGAGAGACCATGTGGTTTTATAGAAACAAAGCTTGATCCGCCTTGTCTCTCTCCTTCAATGATCTTTAATCAAATAGATGAATGGACTTGAACTTACAGATGTTAGACTTGTGGACTCATTTTGCTTTCTCTTTAGTCCCAGTACAATTACTCTAAAGTTACCCTATTACTCTCTGAGAAGCCTGCACAGTAAGTACAGCCTGAGACTGTTGGTGGTGTGACTTCTAATGTAACTGTCATACACACTGACTTTTGATGTGTATTTCTTAAAATTTGCAGAAAGATCCTCTAGGGATCCAAGAAACCTCAAAATAGAAGCAGAGAAGTAAAGTGCTGTCAGGGCAGAGGTCAAAGCCCCTCCTTTTTCCTTCTGCCATGTATATAGGGCAAATATACATTCCTTCACATTCTCTAAAAACTCAAATTTTCTCCTAGGAAAACTCTACAGAAGTATCCTTGTGGGCTTTTACCTCCAGAAGCTGTCATCGAAGATATATCTACAGACTATGAAAGAGAGCACAGGATCAGCCATCCAGTGTCCTTGGGGAATGACAAATATTTTTTGCTGAGGGGGAGTAGGACAGGAATTGCCAGAAAGCACATTTTTATGGTAACTGAAGTAATGAACTCAAAGGAATAAAACAGAGGTTTAGAGTGGAAATGCTGTTTTGGTTTTAACTACAGCATTGCTACTGCAAAGCTATAAATTAGAACAGGGTACTTAAGTAGGAAGAAATAAAGTAAGAAAAGTAGAGTCCTTGGTAATAGGAAACTCAGAGGAGCCCAGCCTCTAATAATTGAAGTACATCCCACACTGGAGTTGTCTTGCCTCTGCTCTTGGCTGGTAATTAACAAGGTTGGCAGAAAGATGCAAGGAGCAACTTGCAAAGGAGGGGATGCATTGTCCTAGCTCTGCAGGAAACTTACTTTTACTGATGTTTATATGTCAGGTTCTCCAGTCTTAGAATGGAGATTTGTAGCTGATTCCTGTGGCATGTTTTTTCAAGAGTGATACTTGGAAAAATCCATAGGACACCATGCAGTCTTCTCTCCAATAAACATTTCTTATGGGTTTTTTTTTTTCCTTCAGCTGCTCCAGGCCTCTGTACTCATCTTGGCGACTCAAAGTTGCTGAGGCTGTGAAATTCTACTATCTTGTTCTGCTCAGGCAGGGAGAAGTCTGTGGAACTCATTGGGCTAATCAATCTCATAGTATCATCTATTTTTTTCCCCTTCTGTTTTATTTTCTTGTGGAAAATTTCAAGAATTTGTGGAAGGCTTTCAAGAATTTGTGGAAGGCTAGGGAATGCTAGACTGAGAGATGGAGAAAAAACTCAGAAATTGTTCTTAAAAAAAAAGACTCAAAATGAGAAAAATTAGTATGGGTCAATTGCTATTTTACTAATGGCTTACAGGCAAAGCGTAAATGATGGGCAAATTCCACTGAACAGAAAGAGAATCCGTTACTTTTGATTTAGTGTTGCGGTAGATGGAACTGCAAGAGATCCAAATACAACCTCAGTGACTTTATACTGCTGTATAGTTCATTACCACAGTTTCATTGCTGGTGCTAAGTAGCACCACTTGACCCAGTCTGGCCAAGAGGATACCTATAAACATTAAAAAGAAGCTGAGTTAAGAAGCTGTTAAATCCCAAGAAGTAATGCATATCAATTAGTTGAGTTTGCTATGCTCTAGTGTGTAACAATTCTGTATTTTCTCTAGAAACCACCTTTCATCTCAAAGCATCATGTATTTCAATTTCTTTGAAGGCTATAGGCTAAATTTCCAGCTTGTGTGCATTCATTTGAGTCTCAAATGAGAGCACTGTGCTGCTTTATACTCTGAGAATATGTTCCTGTGTATAAAGTGCCAGCTATATGTTGTCTTACAACTGAGTTGTGACTAATATACAATGAATTGAAGAAAGTGTAACAAACTGTGATAGCCAGCATTATCTGAATATCTGTAATACTGTGGGTGAAATTCAGTGATCTGAACTTGGTCAACTTCTGGCTGTTTTGTTGGGTAGCTCTAAACCAGATGCACATAAGGATGAATGTCTATCAGACCTGCTTCCTTCCTGTGGCAAAACAGAAATAATTCTGTAGTTCTAATGTCACAAATAAAACACGTGCTGCCCAAGGTCAATTTGTTCTTGTCCCAGAAAGCTGCTAAGTGTTTCGTAAGTGGATGCAATTGTAGAATTGATTTCAAATAACTTCCTACAACAGCTTTCATTCTGAAAAGTGTTAAGTCACTTTGCAGACAGAGGTCTGAACTTTTTGAAGGAAGAATGAGCGGACTTCAGTGAGTTTCTGGCTAGAATTTGTCATCTGCTGCTGCTGATTTATTCAGGCAGGATGTCTCTGACTTGTAGTCACCTCATGATACAGCACTTATTTGGCTTTCATGGGAAGGAATCATCCTGTTCTAGTCAGATAACCCTGCATCAGTTTGCAACACAGCTTGATCTCTACTTACTTTTCAAGTAACTAAATGAGTCACAAAATAAGCATATGTAGCTTGATTTCTTTTCCCCTTTCCTCACCCCAACCTGCTGTAATGCCCCTGCCTAGTAATTCTGTTCAAATATGGCCTGAGACTTATGAACCTGATTCATAATAGCTGTTCAGCTTTATCCTGCAACACGTCATGACAGAGCAATAAACAAGAAATATTTCTTGTATTGGAAAGGACACTTTTTGAGGCAGAGCTTCTGTTCTGAAATCTGAGTAGGATGTGTAGTTATTTCCCAAAAATGCTTAGAGATTATAGGTATTCATGACTTCCATATCTCTTTGCAAATACAGCATCTGCTCCATGGCAACACCTTCCACTTATTTACTCAGCATAAGGTCCAAGACATGTCCATCTGTTGTCACCCCAATGCACTTGCCTGCAGTAGAGAGATTTCTTAGAAACCTTTCATGCAGTCAGCAGTGGGACCTCACTGTCCTTCCTTTGTGAGAGCTAACGGGATCAAAGGGCTATGGTAAATCAATAGTCACAAACCTGTTCTTGTAAATCTCTGAGGAGAACAACTACATAGGGGCCTCTGTGTAGGATCTAATAGATCTTATTCATAAGATTGACTTCTTATTGTGGTAGAGATATTATTTATTTTGACAGAATATCAATGCTGTGGTGAGCAGCATTTATCAAGCTGTTTGTGCTGAGCTTTCTGGAGATAAGATGTGCAGCTGCCCATCACACTGCCACAAGTTCTTTTCCCACCAGCTCCATTCAATTTAGTTTTTTGTATGAGTTCTCATACAGTAAAACAAAGCTGGGGGAAAGCCCTGTCTATCATTGCAGTGCAATGAATTGCTGAGAAAAGTGAGAGAAGAGTTTCTTTTTCCAAGTCTCCTTGAAGAATTCAGACAGCAATGTCTATCTCTCTTTGAAGGATAAAAAGCTGATGTGTGAATGCTTTTTTTTTTTTTTCTCCCCTCTCTCCTTCTTCAGTGGATCATCCTCTTTAATGGCAGAAGGTGCAGATTTACAGGTGTAACTAACCCATGGATTAGATTCACTCTTAGAAGCAAGCAAATATCTTGTGTTCAAATATTAGGTGCCTCTTCACATCTCCTCTGGTCCTCTTAACTGTTCTTGTAGAGCTCTTTCTGTTTAATTCGGAGACTACTTTCAAATTATTTGCCTTGAATCTTCCCCAAATTATTCTTAGCTGCTGGAAAGCATGCAGACAATGTTCCTCCCATGCTTGCTGTATTTCTGGTCAAAAGTTTTTCTCACTGGGTTGCAATGCCAGATTTATTTCATCAGGGGGTTTTGGTTGGTCCTGTTCTATGCATGGCAGATGGGCAGAAATAGTAGGTGTACTTCCTATGCTGTGTTGCAGTGCCTCCTGTATTTGACGCATGCTCTTTACGGAGATGTAGCCCATCTCTGAGGGCAGTGATAACAAACCTGGTGTGACCAAGTACAGGTCAGTGCTACTTGGGGCACTGCTGTAACAGCTTGCTGGAGCACATTGCAATAGATCATTCTTTCTTATCCGCTCTATTTTTCTTGAGGAAATAAATCATGTGGGTGTAGGTGAGAAGCCATGTGGCTTTGACACACACACTTGTCCCTTCTTAAAGGGAAAAGGACTGTGCTTATGAAGAGATGGGACAATGCTGTGCCCTTGATTTGCTATTGAATGTGGAAGTGATTTAAAGTAGGATAAAAGGTGCATTTATGAAGTGTGCAAACTACAATGCTTAAGCTAATGTGTTTTAAAACTGGAATGTACATGGGGTAAGTTGTACTCTAGTACGTGTTACTCTGATTGTGAGCCCATGACTTGGGTCCCTTTACAATTCACTTACCAGAGAACATGTGCCTTTCGGCACATGAAGAGTTCGCCTTCAGTGGCTTTACAGCAGCTGGAGGTCTTGCCCTATGATCTTTCTAATTCTCTGCCTAGATTAATCATGAACTCATGGCAATCAATACAAATAACTAAAATGGTACAGGGGAATTAAGGGTGAGAATTAAAGATGGTTAGCACGGCAGTGACTAATGCCGAGTGGCTTGACTCCCTAGTAAACCAACAGTCTTGATTTTGGTATACAAGTTCCCTGGAGGTGAATTGCAGCGTGTCCGTGCAGTCAGGTGCAGAGTCATGTTTCAGAAGCAAGGACAAGCTGTGCCCTTGCTCATACTTAGTGGATCATGAATTGACTTGGGCCCCAGAGCTTTATCGCTGGTTTGTTGGCAAAACCCTGCGTTAAGTCTACCTGGGTGGCAGGGCTCGCTATAGAGCAGTCACATGAGTCTAGGATGGGGGCTCAAATTCAGTATTTGGAACTGGCCCTAAATCTCTATGTGGCTCTAACCCCTGTGATCTTGTAAAAATCTGGTTTTGTACCTGCTGATTCCACCATCTTTTTCTTTAGCTGATCTTTTCTTTTTCTTTTAATTGCTTTTCAATATTAGTCAGTAGAGGAAAGGAATAATTACAGCTTGCTGAAAATCTACTGTGATTAGACTTTTTTTAAAGGGAAAATTGTTAAACTTTAAGTACTCTTTTAATAATGTTGCTTGTATGTTCTTTACAAATCACAAAAACGTCAAAGCAGTAAAATTATAACTATAGCTGTTCCCTGTGGTTGCATTATTACAACATTGGGACATAGTTTACAAGCCCACCTGCTGAATGGTTTAGCTTCCCTGGCCCTAAAGGGCAGAGGAAGGCTGCCTCAAAGGGTCTGCTGGATCTAAGCAAACTGGGTGATGATGGGAGCTTTTCGGGAGTGGTATTTGTGCGAGTTAACTGGATATAAGTAGTGCTTTGTTTCAACATGTAAAGATGAGTTGATGTGGTTTAGATTTTTTCTTTTGATGGACTCTTATGAAAAGCCAAGTGAACTCCGTTACTTCAACTGCAAAACCTAACAGACTTATGTAGCAGTTATAGTTTCAAATTTGATTTCCTATTTAACTAAATTTTTGAGATTTTTGCTACGCCATGGTTTAGGCTATGGAGTTAAATTACCTCTGTATCACCATGACAGTGTGTCACTGATTTGGAGTCTGCACTAATTTGTGGGATTACTGTTTCTGATAACTAACAAGTCCTTTCCATTCCCCTTTTCAGCTGTCGTGTTTATAATAGGTGGATAAAAAAGCAGGAAGTGTGAAATAGTTAAAATTGAGCTTCTTCAGGAAGTACAATGGGGGGGGAGAGGGAGAGAAAAAGTTGCTTGTATTCAGATGCTTGAGGTAGTGCAAGTTTTATGTTGGTTACATGCATACATGTAATATTTGAAATACTGCTCTGTGTGTATTTCAGTTCATTATGTTATAATTCGAGGGAAACTTGTCTGTCTGTATTTCTGCCTTTACATTTAGGAATAAATTAGGTTTTACTGCTCTTTATTACTTCAGAGAGTTAACAGGACTAATGTGTATTTTAAAGGACTAAAGAGCCAAGACATTTCACTAGGCAGAAAAATATTCCTTTTATTAAAGAGATACTAGTCAATAAGTAAATGAATGTTTTTGCAAGAATTAATTTATTAATGGACAGACCTATGAAATCAATCAGTCTAAGTGCTAGTGACAGATGTCCCGTCTCACACACTACCTCTGGGTTGGCTGACTTGTACTTGAAAATGTTGTAGCATCACTTGGGACAGTACTTTGTAGTCAATAATATCTTACAGTAAAATAGATTTTTTTTTTAAGTTTTCCTGGCCTTAATTAGTCTGGGAAATAGTTGGTTTAGGATTGTCTAGTACTGAGAGTCTCTTCATACAAAAGCAAAGGCTGGTCCACCCTCTTCTTTGAGTTATCCTGTAGGCATCATAAATGTGTCTAGCTCTTTTTAATCCTCTTTTGCAAACTGCTCTCTCTTTTTTTTTTTTATCCTTTTCATTGTGTTTCTTTGAACTCCTTCTGGTTCACAGTTTTCTAGTTAGCCTCCTAAAAATGACTTTACTAATAAGCATGTAGCTTCACTGTTGGAATCTGGAAATTTAACGCTGAGTTCAGATGCAAACTGGGACCTTTTGCATAAACTCATGGGTGAAGTTTAGTCTGTATTATGGAGCTGATTGCACTATATAACTTTCCTTCAATCTTGAAGGCAAACTAAATTTTTATGTAAAATTTTCTTTAGGAAACAAAATCAGTATTGAGAAACTTCCAAATGCTTTCTTGAAAATGTCCATTTTTTCCTATCAGCTGTAGTCAATTAGAGAATTCCTGCCTGTATCTATTATGCACATATATATCTATATACAGGAATACATACATATATATATATTGCTGTATTACATTATTGAGTTTCAGTTTTTCCTTACTACTGAAAATTTGTAGGCCAGCTATTTGGATTATTTTGTTTTAGCTTGTGACTTTTCAAATTGTGTTTTGCTGGTAACTTCTGTGTGTGTTTCCAATCACTCTAATCTAAAGAGATCGTTATCCTGCTGTTTACTGTCTTCCTGGTCGTTATTAGAAGTATTAAATAGGACTAGCAATGATGCCTCCAAACCTTATACACTTGTCATTTAATGTTATTTCTTGTTTGCACTTCTTAAGCCAACTTCTCTGTAGGGTAGACCTCATCTCCAACCTGATAAGAATTAATTGCAACTAAATTTATGCAGAACAGTTTTAAATCTCTAGTAGCCACATATTTTAAATCTACTAAGGGCCTCCATTTACTAATTTTCTTTTGTCAATACAAATAGTAATGCAACCAGCTCAGTCTCAAAGAATCTGCCTGTTACAAGATCTTTTCTTCCAGAATTTGAGTGTTGTGGATTCTGCTGTTTCATAGATGTTTATCTGTGGCAGTCTGCTCAAATTAAAAATGTGAAGCTATACCTCAATTCTCTAACAGAATTCTGATTTCAGAAAAATTTATATGTTCCAAAGCTAAACTACAATTATTAGCTGTGCCAGTGCATAAAATGGTGTGTTGGTGGGTCTCTGGACTTGTCAGCAGCGTTATGTGGAAAGGATACAGACCTCCACAAGGAATACAGGAATTTGACTGAGTTCACTTCTGGTGCAGTCTCTGGGAGTATTCTTTCCAAAGCAGCAGACTAATTTCAGCAGTACTTGCAAGAACAGTGTGAAGTGCTCAGAAACAATTATGAAAAGATAATGGAGGGAAATTTTATTCCTGTTTGTGGAGATTGACACTCCCTTCTCCCAGTTCTTTGCCGGAACTATCCTAAGCCACTGGCTGCTACTGGTTTGTGAAGATCTGACTTGCAGAAGGCTAGTATTCATTTTTGAGGCTTCTTGCTGATTGTCTGAGGGGCTCTTCTCTGTTCATGCAGTGGATGGCTTGTATCCTTTGGCTCCTTCAATAGGAAGAATTTCACAACTAGTGTATGTGAAAATACTGCTTGGGAATTCAGTTTTTCCTGCCTGCTTGCTTAACATAGCTATGACAGAGTTCTCTGTTTCTGAGAAACATGCTATGAAGCAGCATGATTTTTTTTTTTTTCACTGCAGTGGGGATATTATTGAATTCTTGGTAGAATGCAAAAAAGCCTTTCAATTCTGAGTGACCTTACTTTCCACTGAAAAGCATTTGCATTGCTGTAATACCACATTTCTCAGGACAAGCTTTTCATTAGCAGTATCCGTCGTAGCGCTGGAGAAAATGTTCTTTGGGGTCTTGGTTTTCTAACTGCATCACACTGAATTAGTGGGGATTTTGTCTCCTTTTCCAAATCTGGATGTCTTCAGTTGTGCTGGATCAGTCATAGAGCTAGAGGCAGCCAGTCAGGACAAGACAAAATTACTGTTTTCTTTGTCACTCTATTCCAGTTATGCACTTCTGAGGCCCAGTTCCCTTCTCACAGTCACAGGCATCCATTGCTAAACCAGAGGGGAAATCTGGATATTTTGTAGTTGCATGCACATCTCTCTCACTGAACAGCTGTGGAAGTCAAGAGACATCTGTAACTGATTCATAAGACTGATCAGAATATATAGCAGATGTAACCTTCTGTAGGATTTGACCAAAATAAATGTGGAAGAAGTCCTCCAGAACTTTCCATAATGCAGTTTCAGGCTTTTTTTCTTCTAGATTAACCGGTTGTTAAGGAAGGCTAGAGACAAAGTATGGAAACGAAGGAAAGCACCGATCTAGCCTACTGCCTCTCTTCAAACAACAACTAAAATTTCATCAGGGACACAACTAATCTAAAACTTTTTTTTTCCCCCTCCCATGATTTTCACTGACTGTTTGTTTAGACATTTCATCTTGTATAGACTCTAGACTCAGTTATTTTAATTTGTAAATTTGGAGAAGAGGTGAGCTTTTTGAATAATCAGTCTGTTATGCCACTGTAAGATGGTAAAGAGGTACTTTTTATTCATATCTTTGTAAACTGGTTTAACTAGAGCTTATTAGTACTAATTAGAGAGAAAATCTCATTTCATTGAAGCAAGTAGTGATAATAATATGCAGTTAACTATTGACCTTTTGGGATAGTGGTAATTTCAGAAGAGAATAGATTAATTTTTAAAGAGCTTCTGATACCTTACAGTACACAATTTTGTTTCAGGCTCTACGACTGCCTGGATTTGCTCCTGCTTTTGGTAATGCAGTTGAAACCCTATGCTCAAACAAGGAATTCTGTGTCTCTAGCTAGTATTTTAGCATATCCTATTCTTAAGTTCTTCTGTATAGGAAGGGAATAGCAATGTGTGCCTGCAGTGCTCTAGAAGCACTGTGCAAGGCTTTTTAAACTTTCTCTTCCTTGAAATTACTCACCAGGTAAGTTTTTCCAGGTGTTTTTTACACTAAATTTATTTGCAGCTTTTAAAGTATAGATATTGGTGTTCTCAACAATGCGGAAACTATGGAAAAAAATGTAGTCCTCAAGGGAAATGCTTTTAAAGAATTGTCTTTTTTTTTTTTTTCAGGTTCTGTGGAAAGAAAGCGATGTATGGAAGAGTCAACCAGAGACTGACTGACTAACTGAAATAAGGTACTACTTTGTGACTTACATGAGATAAAAGCATAGGAGAAGTCAATATTTTAAAGTAAGTTTGCTACAGGTTTTGATATGCTACTGGTTTTTGTGTGTTTGAAAAAAGTTTATATATGTTCCTCTTGTTTTCTTTTGCTGTTCCAAGTGAATTCAATGAGACTTCTGTTTATTTTAAAATACTTGTATTACAAACATGTCTGACTTAAAGGTAAGCATTGAATGCAAAAATGCAGATTGCAAATATTTCCAAAATGCACAAGATTCAAACTATTCCTGCAGATATCAATGTTCTACAATGAGTGGGATGACAGATGAAATACTATTTTGCTGTGTTGCAATAGTCGCATCAAAATGCTCCAGAATCACTATAATGCAAAGGAAATTGAGTCATAAATAGGCTGTATCTCTCAGAGATAATTATATCAATGTTACATTTGGTTAATTTAACTTCATTTGTACTTAGAAGCCTTACCTATACATGCTAATATGACCAGGATAACTTACTATAGTGTGTGTTTTTTGAGTCCTATTTCATCTTGCTAAATTGAAAGGTACCAATAGGAGGCAGAGTGCCACAGGGAGGGTGGTGTAGAACACAATGCTGATGGCTTTGTAGGAACACAAGACAGTCTTTGAAGTACGCAAACCACGCTCTCAGATTCCCTCTTCCTATAGCTTTTTCTGTAGTCATCCTCAGAGCTTAGCTACTTGTACAGATTTTAAGCATGGAATTACTTTTTTAGTTTTTGTGCTCCAAATATCTGTGTTAATTCAACCTTCCCAAACTTTAACTTATTCTTCAATACTTCCAAACCCTAAAATAACTAATTAAATAGATCTGCACCTTTTGTCAGTTTGGTTTTTTCACCTGTTTGTGGACAGTACTGACTTGGAGTGGATGTTAGTCTCTACAGACCTACAGCTTACTGCTTTGCATGAAGACAAGGGAAATACTGTAATTCAGCATGAGTGGGTATTGAACTAAAATTTCATTTTCTCTGCAAATATGTAAACTCCGTCTGGAGTACAAATCAGTGGATATATTCCTTTATTCTGTTATTCATCCCACTAGTTTAGTACATTTTTTTTTCTCCAAGGGAAACAAATATCACCAATATCAAATGAGTGTAAGAACAGAGCAAATCCATAAAAGTAGTGTCCAAGGATGGTCACCCAGACTCCAACAACTTGTGAAATAGTGACTTGGAATTCAAAAGTTGTCAGTGGATTTTTCTTCTGTGAGTTTCTACCTGGCTAAAACATGTAATTTAAAATGAATAAAGGCTTATGAGATTTATATTGGTGGGGGTGTGTGTGTGCACACTTGAAATTGAAAGGAGTAATTCACTGTGGTGTATACATATTTACCATGGTCTTTCCCAAATTTCTTTTTATAAAAAGTTATTCCCTGCATTTATACTTCAGGAATGACAAATGGGCAGATGATGATGCATGAAACCATTTAATTCTCCAGGTCAGAATAATACTGTAGATTTCCTAGACTTGTTTTTTTTCTTCATATCTTACACCTATTTTCAGATTGTGAAGGTTGTGCATGGATTATATTTTTTTGTGTGGACCATACTTTGTGGTGTTAATTAGAATGAGCCCATACAACAAGCAGGGTAATTTAGTTTGTATGTACAATTTGAAAATAGATTTTTGAGCAAATGGCTGCTGTTTTTGTCATGGAAAGCACAGAAATATATGGCCATGTGACTGAATGTGAAAGAGCTAATTTAGTCTGTAATTTTTCTGACCTTGTCTTAGAATTAAAATGAGAAGTCATAGATTTTTACATATTAAGGCCATAATCTAGTCTGACCTTTCCTGTTAACATGAGCCATTGAACTCCTCTCCATGCTGGCTTTAAATCCAATACCTTTACTTGAATTAGACTAGATATTGTGTTTAAACCTATCCAATCACGATTTTAAAGTGTGCAGTGATGGAGAAACCTACATAAGCCATTAATGCCTCTTACTATAACAAATGTATCTCTTATTTCTTATCTGAATACACCTAGCTTCAGGTTCAATTATTTCAGCTGCCTTCTTTCTTTACTTACCATATTGAAGAGTTTTCTCTGCCATCAGATTCTGCTCTCCCTGCAGATCCATACACACCATGATGAAATTGTTCCTTAGCTACACTTCTAGGATAAGCAGCTTTAAAAAAAATTTCTAATTCTAAGTCTTAAGTAATTTTTATATTATTCCTTCCTAAATATTTTTGATTTTTTTCCACATTCTTATCAAAACCTGGGCATCAGAATTGTATGTAGCACTCCAGTCAGACTTTCTCTGTAGACAAGTACAAAATTGAAATACTTATATCTTTATGTAGTATTTCTCTGATTTAGAGTGTGTAGCTTTTTCAAGCTGTCACAGCGAGTCTACACTCAATCTCCCATTTTTGAATGTCTGAGACATGCAAATGGGTATGAAATTTCTGCTCTTAGCTGCAACTTCAACCCTAAGGAAAGATAGGCACAGTTCATTGCCTTTATCAGAAACTTCAACACATTAGAAACCCATACTCACATCTGAGATGTTTAAAGGTTTGCTGAATCTATGCTTTTGGTCACAGGTCTTCAACAGTATTACAAAAGATACAGTCTTGCCAGACTTGTTTGAAAGAAGGTAAAAAAAAAAAAACAACTAAAGTAAAGGGAAGGAGATGTGAAAAAAACCTGTTAGCAGAGCAGGGATGTAAGTTTCATACAGTGATTAAAGTTTGGCAAAACGTGATGGAGATGGTGATACCATCTGCTCTCTTTGTCTTCATTTGATAACATTGTCTTAGGATCAGTGAAAGCTTGATATCTGGGTGGACTTTGGGACAGCTCTAGATGGTAGATTAGCAGCTTTGATGGTAAATTTTATTCCTTTCAATCCTGTTCTTATCTTTAATGTCAGATTAAGGATCACAAAGCAGGGATGAAAAAGCCCACTTTCCCTATACTTTATTCACGTATTTAACTTAATCTCTGCCCTCCTAGTGTTTCTGTATTGACTTGTATCCCTCTCTTCTGTCATTCACTGTTCAGAGTGTGATTCACTGGAGTCCTGGACTGAAGTCAGCTGTAAGGGGACAGGGCTAGTTCAAACTCTCAGTCTTAGGGCTTGCTGCCTTTAAAAACTATGCTATATAACAGACAACAGCAGTCTTTTGGCATGTTGAGTCATATAGAATAGGGGCTCTGCATGGAGGCCACATGGTTGCTCTGATATTTTTTTTCTGCCTCTCAAATTGAGCCCAAGAGCTGCCCTTTCAGAGACAGTTTTCTATTCAGTCTGTACCATAGTGTTTCATTGTTATGTTAGCTATGTTTTGCCATGTATTCTTCTAACTTTTGCTCTGATTCCTCTCTCCATGTTTTTGTTACCTATAGTCTTCATGGTTCATGGTAACAAGTTTATGGATGGCATTTTAGCAAGCTATTGACAAATTTTTTAAATAGGGAGTGTTTGTAAAGCAATCTCTTTGGCATTTACACTTGAAACTCACCCTCTTGACAATTATAATTCAACAGTTAAGACTTTATTTTGGAACAATTATAATTGGATGGATTTTAATTTATTGCTGGTCATACACTTTGATATAATTCTTGTTTCTGGCTCTACTCTGCTACTCTTACAGACTAGAGTAAAGCTTATTTTGCATATAGTAGAAGGAAAGTAGGCTTATGGCAAGCGCTTCTGAAAAAAAGAAACTGTAAGTGGCTAGAACTGTTGTTTCATTTAAATAGCAAACACAAACTGTAATGAATACAGATTACCCAAATAAATCAAAGTCAGGATGCTTCTGTTGAAGTGCAAATCTACAGTCATAAAAATTCCTATAAAATTATCTAATTTCCATAAGCAGATTTGCTATTGGATGATTTATTCATCTAATGTTTCCCTAGAGATCTTAGCTATCTGCAAGAGCAGATCTCTTGAGTAAAAGTAAATCCTTATTGTTTTCAATTCCTGCAGAAAGAGTGACGTCTTTCTCCAAAGTTGTTACAAGAATAAGTGTTTTCTCTTGTACTTTTGTTTTAGAAAAAAAAAAAAGAAATGTTAGAGGCAGGTTCACCATCCTATTTAATAAAACCATGTTAGTTTACTCTGCAAACCAGATGATTACTTCCACGCACAATCTGCAGAGGCTGAGCCAGGCCTCTGGAGTGTTATCAAGCAATTACACAGGTCGTGAACTCTTGATCTTGGCTGTCGTCTTTAAAAAAAAGGATGACTTATTGTTGTTGGACACACTTTCATTTTGGAGGTGAGGCTCTCCTAGCTTATGCTGTCTCCTAGAGCCTCCTGGCCACTTGCTCTCTCCCACCTGTCCCATCCCTGCTGCACAAAGTCTGCTTGTGCTTTTCGGTAATGAAAGGGGCACCCGAGACACCCGGAAATCCATAATGCATTCATGCTATGTGGTCTGCAGGTCGTCAGCTGTCATATATTCCTTTATGTAGTTGTTTCATCTCTACAGGATGTCAGAGAGGGACCTTTTGGATGTTTTATAAAGTGTTCAGTTATAACTGTGTTCCTGAAAACCATCAGACTGGATAAGACTGCTCTTTTCTTTCAATCTGCTGTTCTCTCCTGCAAAGGAGAATATTTTATAAAAATAAGGGACAGGTAATTGTTTGGGCTTACTACTTGAAACTGGTTTTAATTCTGCAATTTCATGTCATTCTTACTGAGTGACAGAGGGAAGGACAGAAAAGTGTGTTGAAATGAAATCACTGAAAGTGCAACTAATAGCTGTGATTAGGAAAAAGTGTGGTTGTAGGCTTGAGCTGTTTCTACTGTTGTTTGCAATAAAAAAAGACAGTTTTTCTTAATTTTATTTTTTGTCTCTGTTATTGTCCTGATGTTGACAGTGTACTTTGTAATCTTTTTAGTAGACTTCTGATTAAATGCTTAAGTAAAGCTTTTACAGTCTTTAAACAGAGATAAGAATGAGTTAACAGGATCTTTCACCTATCTGCAAAGCAGTAGATGTGCTTCAAAATGATTATGAGCAATATTGATGACATGTTAAGTTTTCATGCTCTTGAAAAGAGGGCAGAAAACATGAAGATTCTAATGAAGGCACTAAATACTCTACCAAGTGTCTTTTTGCTGTTTTATTCAACAAGCTGCAAACATCCCAGAGGCTAGCTGGGATGCTATTCAGATCTGTTTGCAGGTAGAATGCCATTCCAGCATTTCCAGGTGGCTGAAAAAAAAGCAGAAGCATATCCATAGGTCCACTTGTTCAGGATGAGATAATGCACTTTCCTGTTCTTAAAGCCATAAGTGTTTTTTCAGAGGACTGTTCTGGAAAGTGGCACACGGTTATGACAGATGATGGAACTAAGCAAGCGGCTTTGCTATTAAAGTACAAGCAATATGTGGAGGATGATATGAAAACATGTGGTCACACAATTGTGCAGTGTAACCTGCACATCAGCTGAGGTAACCATGCCAGTGAGCAGTATAACTGCTTACAAAAACTTCCAAACTGCTGCAGATAGTTATCACCATTCTGTGAATATAGCAGAACATCAACAGCAGTTGCTGAAACAAGACTTCAAATACAAAGAGCCTGGGGCTGTATGTACTCATTGTTATGGTCTTCTTTCAAAATTGACCAGCATATGCTGGAGCACTGACATATATTAAAACACATGGCTAATTATTTTCTTATGGTAAGGTTCAGAGGCACCTGGAAGATGCTGAGCTAGATAGCTTGCTACTAAGGAGTATTAGACTGCTAGGTCATAAATATTTTTTTTATTATTAAAAAATATACTTTGTATAAAACAAAAGAAACTGAGTATAATCATGCTTCATGGTTTGAATACTATGGAAAAAAAAAATCCCAAGCAATATTTGCCAAATCACACTAAACAGTATTTTTGCTACTCAATGGATACAGTAGGAAGTGCCTGACATTATATAGATTTAAACATGTAGACAATATTGAATTGAAGGAAAAAGTTGTTTACTACTGTATTTTCTTATTAATTGAAGGGCACTGTTGTGATGTGACATTGTATAAAATAGGAAATATTATTTAATTGGTGTGCTTTGTAATGTAAAAATAAAAATATTAATGCTACCTACCTGACCCTCCTTCTACTAAAACTTAATTTTTAGAGACAAAATTGGTGCCATTTCTCAGTACCTTTCATGGTGGTGTTAGAAACCCAGTTTATACAAAAAGTCTATTTACTTGGTCAGTATGACTTTCTGGGTTTTTGTGTTTCTTAGAACCTGTATACTTAGTCATTGTATCTGACTCAGTAATACTGTTTGTCTTCTATGACAGTCTTCGTGGCTTGTTAGTGCATCAGCTAACTGGAAGTTTAGTGATTTTACTGTGCCCAAATGGAGGCAAATGCTTTTTATGATCATTTTCAGCCAAAAAAAAGTCAATTGAGTTGTGGGCTAAGCAGTTTGTATGAGTGGAGATCCATGGGCTTACATGGAGAGTGAGTGCTGCAAGGTGAATTCCAGCTCACGGCGCAGGCTGTGACTAACAGTGATCTCTAGGAATGAACTTGAAATGGATGCAGGTATTGTGGACATCCAAAAACTTTTTGACATTGTTTGACCCCAAATTGGATCAGCTTTCTGTGGCTGGATAGTATTCTGGTTGGCTGTAGTCACCGTCTGTTCCTAAAGGTTCAGTCTCTTTCCATGAAGAGCAAAAATGACTCAAATTTGCTAAGAAGTTTGAGTACAGGAAAGTTCCTGTAAGCTCTTTATTTACTCAGTAGTTGTTAGAAGATAGTTTTTAGAGTGGGACTTATACTGTACATCTGCCTGTGTGTGTGCAGTACATACATGAATGGTTTTTGTGTTAGCAGTATTATGCAAAAAAAAAAGAAAAAATCTATCTTCTAGTGATAGCAATAAAATACATTGACACATACAAAATGAAAACAGATCTAAGCTGGTGATGTTTAAAATGTTTTGCAAGTCAGTTTTACACCAGCATCCTCTCTTATTGAAATGGGTGGATATTAGCTATGCCTGTTGCATAAATCCCTTCAGAGCAATATGCATTATTTCTGTTAATTTAAAGCTGGTTTTGTATTGATGTGTCTCTGAATTTGCCTGTGGGGAAAGGAGGTATTGTGGTCTCCAGCTGGTGTGTGCAGTGGCAAAGATCTCTTGCTCTCTTACGCAGAGCTGGACATCTGTGCCACGCAAGGGTCACTGCTACCCCATGGAAACGTATGCAGGGAGTCTTTTTTTGCTGTAGGGCATAAAGAGCACTGATGTAGTGGAAGGAAGCTGAATACTCCTTTCTAGTTGCTGAAGAGAAGAGTAAGCAATGCAATTTTATCTGTTCTGAAACAAACATTTCTTTAGTCAACAGCATGCCAATATTTTTTTCACTGTACTACTAACTTTGAGGAGGAAAGAAGCTGGAATTGGGTGCTGGTTTCTAACAGCCTGAAAATACCAGAAAGAGACTGGATTAGCTATATTAAGTTGATTCAAGAAAAGGAGATTTGGTTCAAGTTCTTGCTTGCTTCTTAAAAAATAAATAAGGGTCTCTGCTTAGCTTGCTTTTTTTTTTTTGAAGTCATTAAACTGTAGATCTAATAGAATTTAGCAAAATTATTCTCTGTAGAGCTAGGTAGCCTACATATAATGAAATATAATTTTTTTTTTTTTACACCGAATGAGAGAATCGCTTACAGAACTGATCTTCTGTGTGCAATGATAAATAAAATGAGTGGTATGTATTAGCTACTGGGAAGAAAAAAAAAAGTGTGAGAAAGGAAAACTTGAGGTGTTGGTTTTCATCCTGTGATATGCTTTGCCTTTTTCAAAAGGCATACACCATCTCCACCTTTAGATGGTGTCCTAAAGACAGGAGCCATCCAGCTAATAAGTTTTAACTATTCACTGCCTTAAGATTGTTTCTCAAATTATTTTTTTAAACTCCTTATATTGTTAAAAAATATGTAGAACGATGCTTAATTGCAGCACTTAAACGGTTTACAGTTTCTCCTAAAATGACTTTATTATTCTAATTAAACATACTTCTGAAATCTACTGTATGAGTACAGCCACACAAAAATGACAACCTCTGAATTACACTTATTTTCTATCTCATACCTCTTGGTTTTGGTAAATGAAGGCTCAGACTAAGGCATAACTGTGAATGACCTGGAGCCAGGTAATGAGACAGTGAATCAGTCTGCTTTGCTTCACCTACCTTCCAGGTCAGTGATGAACAAATCCACAACGATCTACCTGCTGGCTTGAGGAGAACTGGTGTTCTCCTATTGCAATGGTCATACGTGAGCTGCCATAACACATGGATTCCTTCGTGAATCTCTGTTTTCTGTCAAATTGTTCCCAATTTGTAAATTGTGCCAAGTTGTAATGATGATGGGACAGTGTAAGAGAAACATCATGAGTTTGATGTTAAATTCTTACCTTTTTCTGTGCCTTTTAAAACTGACAGGTGAGCATTATGGAAACTGCTAGTTTGGATGACACATTTGAATATGTAGTGTGGTGACCTAGCAAGAAAGACAGCATCTGGTACTAGGTACTTCTGAGAAAGATGCCTGTAGTAGGCAACAAGGAAAGTATCAAGCCCAAGAGAAAATATTCTTCAGAGTCCCAAGGGGAAGTATTGAACTTCAGCCTGGAAGGATCAATGCTGCTTTCTCTTCCTGTGATGATCTCCTTGGTACTCAAAGCTTTAGCTCTTGTGGCTCAGATAAGTATCACCAAACACTGTTGCAAACCTTGTTGTATTCTAATGGTCAGCAAAAGTTTGCAGTAATGAGTTGGTTAACTGTGAATAGTACGTGAGTATTACAGAAAGCAAAACCAACAGGAGTGGAGAGATGTTTGCTCCTGCTTCACTGATGAGAACAGTGACTATGTTAAAGAAGGAGTAGCATTTGTCAGAAGGGAGAAAAAGATATATTTGTTACAACCTGTTTGGAACTGATAACTGCATTATTAAATAACATTTTCAAGAAACTAAACACTTACCTTTTGAGGCTAGTTCTACTGTTAGAAAGTTGGCTTGTATATTGTAAACAGTCCTTTGCTATAACCTAGAATTAATCATTTGTTCCTTGGAGCTATTGCACTAAGTAAAAAAATGAATATACAAAACCAGATAAAGTGTTGACATTTGTAAGTAATGTATTGTGCAGTTCTTATACAGCACCAGTGGCAAAATTCCAACAACAAAAGCTTTGGTGCCTCTGAGCTTTCTGTTATCTCTGAGGGAAATTAATTGTGGTTATTTACTGCAGAAGACTTACATTTAAAGACTGCAATAGACATGAGGATCGTGCGAAGTATGTGGGAGTAGGAAGCATGTATCACCTAAGTGTATAGATTATTACAGCATGCACACAAGAAGGTCTTTAGACTATCAGGCTCACGTTTTCTATTGAGTGTTTTGATTGCTCATTGGGCATGTGTCAGTAGGAACGTGATTCACATCCTCTAATTCATGCTTCCCATCAGAACTGCAGATTGATGGTGCTCTACAGGAGCCTGTGTCTATCTCCCTACAGAAATACCATCATGTTCCAAGTGTCCCTTAAATCCTCAAGTTTGTGCTATTTAGAGTTGTGGTTTTCCTTGCTTGCTGTTTCAAGGCTAGTGCAGTACCTGAGTTGTCTGTCGCCTTTTGGCTGTACTGCAGAAATGCACCATGCATGTTGGGAAAGGTGCACCCCTCTTCCCTTCCCCACTCGCTCCCCCTCCTCCTCCTCCAAAAAAAAAAAGGTGTGGGGGGGGAGAAAGAATGACAGGGAGGAAATAACTAGTCTTTGAGGACTCCAGTTCTAGAAAGACCTGGACACATACTTCCCTAGCCAGCTTAGCTACCGGCAATGGTTACATGGCTTATAAAGGAAGGCATGAGCTCCAAAACAATAACCTTCCACAGCAGTCACTACAGGAAACCCATGTTACTGGTAAGTAAGCAAACACCTACGCTCAGCTAGGACACCATCCTTGTCTGCAAAACAATGTTGAGCTCATGGGTCTCAAAGCATTTAGGGGGAGATGTGCTAGTTTGACTCCAGAGCTGACGGCTTTTTTTCAGCCCTTATGTACAAACCAAGTGAGCAGGGACCGGGGGAGTCTGGAGAAACAGTCTGGTCTCCTACGTGTGTGCAAGCAGAACAAACTACTGAATAGCAGCAAGTCCTGGTGATGCTGCAAGAACTTGGTGAAGTGAAGAGGACTACATTTCTCTCTTATTTTTAGAACAGGTCTACGTCTGGTAGCAGTAAGACAAGTCGTCTTAACAGACTTCTACAGTGAGCTGGAGGAGCCTTGTCTCTGGTGATAGAGCAATTAATTTAGTCCCAGCCATCTCTAGTGGGACTGTCACCTGGAGAGCTGGATTTGGCATTTGTAATGAGATCCCTTCCTATGCCACAGAAGCTTCTTGAATGGAAGGGCTTTTCCTGTCACTGCTGATCTGGGGGGGAAGTCTGAACTTGGGAGGCAGGTCTAAGAGGTTCATCTGGGAATTTGTAGTCCCTTTTTTCAGGGTATCTTTTTCTGTTGAAAGTGGAAAAAAGTGTCAAAAGAGAGGAGAAATAGTGCCAGAATAGTGAACTGAATAGCTGGCACAGATTAACTGAGGTGATGTGTGCATGATAAATCTATAAATTAAGACAATTAGTAGAGGGAGAAATATATATATAAAATATATATGTATATTTTTTTTTAAGACTGTAGAAATGCCAGCAACTGTTCTGGGAAAAACAAGCTGATTAAAAAAAAAAATGCAACAAGGCTTTTTCTTGTTTATCTTTTGGGAAATTTGTCTTTTTTTACTCATTACTTTTTCCTTTCACTTCAGCACATTCTTGAAGAGTACAGTGTTAAAGCAAATTTGTTCTGCTGTTGCTGGATATCACTTAAGTGCACTGTACTCTTGAGTAATAAAGAGAAAATAAAGGAGAATCAGTCCTCTTTATCATTCACATGAAACTTTTAAAAATTTTTCCATTACATTCTATAATCTACTAATTGTTATATATGTGCATTGTGATTAAAATTGAGACCTCATTTAAATAAAAACAACAATCCATGTACTAGAAAATGCCCATGTGGATTGTAGATGTGGTTAAGAAATAGTGAGTGGAAAATGCTGATTGATAAAGCTCAGTATCAGTTTTCAAAACACTTAATTAATGTAATTAATTAATTAATGCAAGAGACACTGAACTAAAAGAAGGAGGGATGATGAATGAAGGACATAAGGAAAAGTTTGTAGAAGCACTATTGAGTGCTCTTCTGCAGAATTAAAAGAAGGATATGCTGAACAGAGTAGCTAGCTGGACTGATGATCTATGGGCTTTTTTGTCAGGTGGGTTGGTTCAGTTTTGTTTAGGTTTTTATTTTTTTTTTTTCTAACTGATCTGCCTCAGATTTATTGTATGAGCTGAAAAGAATCTGCCTAAAAACAGTAGAGAGCAGCAGCTGCGTCTTCTTCCTTTCTGCCTTCTTGGCTCTGTTTATGGAATAAAAACTAGGTAGACTCAGATGACTCTTAACACCCTCTTTTATTTTGTATATCAGACTGTTTTGCCTTTCTGAGAGCCTTGGAAGGACCCTCACCTTTGGAGATTTGGTGAAGTAATGCTATGCTTGTGCTGTGGTCGGATATAGTTCATGGAGTACTCTTTGCCCTGCTTCCCTCATCATCTTGACTGGAGGTTTTCTGAAACGTGATACTACTGTCTTTGTGTGTCCAAGTTTTCCAACAGAAACAAGATGTCCTGGGTGGCAGGTGACTACCTTTGACAAGTAGTAAAGACCCCAAAGTTGGGAAGTACTCCTGAGTCCTTTGCTGTTTCCAATACTGTAAAAGCCTCTGTCTTTTTTGGAGCATACAAGAAACAGCAAGCAACTCAATAAGTATGGAAAATAGAGATCAAAGCAAATTAGTCAAGCATCTTACCAGGATGGGAAATTGAAGAGATTATGGATATAGCATTATTAATTAGGATCAAATCTGCTTTAGCTCTTTGTCATATGGATCAAGGTACTTTTTCCCTTTGCCTCTCCTTCTTGTCATTATCTCTCAATTTCCTTTTCTAATGTTTGCAAATGATTGTGTTCTTCTGACAAGATTAAAAATGGCTTAATATATTGAAGGAAAATACTATGAATATGCTTCACTGTAATAGCAGTGAAATCTAAATATAGGAAATGGCTTTAATTGGTAGTAAAAACTGTTTGGGTCAAATAATCTTTATCTGACAGAGGAAAGATTAGTAAAGTGGCCCTAATTAATTCTGTGGATGGTTCATTTCATCAAACCCACAAAGGTAGTGCTTTAAGTTATATCTTAATTAGCATTTTGTATTCTACTGAAACATGCAAAAATATGCTTGAATACCTGAAATGATTTTTTTTTTTTTAAACAATGTCCCACAGGAAAATACAGAAGTGTAGTTGAGGAGTTCAGAGTAAAACAATCTAAGTTTATTAAAACAATAAAATATATGTTTTGACTTTGAAATTTACTTAATTCATTGGTGTCCCTGCTTTTCAACCTGTACAAATGTTTAATTTGTACAGTGTGGTAGCAGCTGTGCTCAATGCTAGAAAGTTTTATGTATAAATAGATTCCACCTATTTAAGAACAAACCCCCCAAAAAACCCAAACAATTTCTTTAACTGTTTGATGGAGAATCCTCTTACAGCTACTCTTCTGTGGAAGACTAGAGATCAAGCTCTCATCTTTACCCTTTGTGCCATCACTTTTAACCTCCATAACAGACATCAGATTTTGAAGAGTAAAAATATCTGGGACCATATAAAATGGACCACTGTCAAGCTATTATATAGCTGGTAGACATACAGCTGCTTTTTGTTGCAAAATATTTTTTCTTTTCTGTAAAACTTTATATATAGATGCAAATCTGTAGGACAGAAGGGAAGAAGAAGAAAGAACAGCACATGGAATCACAGAATTTCTATATATATGCATGCAGACATATAATGTCTCATTATATTAAAATATTATAGACACTAAAACATGTACCACTAATAACTTCTGTCTGTTTCTGAGCACAGTCTACGCACTCATGAAGAAAATCAGCAGACTGGGAACTTATTTTTCTGAACACTTCCTTCAAGAAGTGCAAGACCAGAAATTATGTGGGGAAAAGTGCATGCTGAAATTAAAAAAATCCTATTTATTCCAAGTGAAAAGTCATACCTTCCCAAATGTTGTAATGCTCAGGGTAGTAGCAGCTTCTGTGAGGTGAGATGTAAGATAAGTAGCAAGGCAGTTAAAAAACTAGAAAGGACAGTGACTGTTGAAGGAGTAAGTGCTGCATGGAAACAGAGAATAAAGTGATGTAAAGTCATGATATCTGGGAATACTGTGCAGCACAGATTGGATTTTGGAATGATACCAGAGGGTCTTCCCAAAACATTGCAGAACGAACTTGCATTAGCCATTTGACAGAGGTAGAGGAAACCAGAGGAAGCTAAGACCATAGAGGATGTTATACCTCTGCTCACCTCATTGTTTGTAATTTTGCTGTGTGAGACTCGGAATGTAGAAACTGTAGTACTCGGGACTATTGTATCTTTGTAATTTTTCCATGTGAATATGGTATATATTTTTTAAATCAAGATTAACAGGTTGCTGATGGCAATTACAGATTGTAGTGCTCAGTGCTCGTGAGCTTTTGAAATTTGTCATATTGGTGAAAACTAAATATATATATATATATAAAAATATAAAAACAACATTCAGGTAGTAAATGTGAAGAACTTGGAAACCACCTTTTGCATTATTTTTAAACATGGTTTAGATTTATCTGTGTCTGTAAAATATTATCTTACTTCACAGTGAAGCATTATCTTTTTTGCATTAATTTAACAGACTTTAAAACTGGATTTATGGCCATAAATAGACCAGCACATCAATAGCATTAGAAGTACTTATTGATCTGGAAAGATCAATCAGTCTGGAGGCTGAACATTTATCTATGCTTCAGGAATCTTTTTCTGCCCATTACTTCATTCATTTGAGCCTTGGAACATTATTGGCTTGAATAAATGTCCAAATTTGGTGGTTTTTTTTCTTTCCCTCCTTCCACAGATTTTTTGAGAGAAGATGGTAAAATGACATGAAGGTTTATCACACTTTGTCTTGTTTAGCTTAATCAAAAGCCTTTGGCCACTGCTAGGTAGTAGTTGTATATTGGCACTTGGTTGCTCCTTCACACAGGTTTTGATCATATGAAAGCTTGCGTAATTCTCCACGCTTCCATGGCTTGCCCTAAAATACACAAGAGATGTATTATGTAGTGCCTGTCTTCTGTCAAGCAAAGTAAATGTTTATTAAGAGCAGGAAAAAAATACCTTAGGTTAATGGAAAATAAAAGCTTTCAAGACTTCTGTTTCTTGGTTTAGTTTTAAAAACCAGAAAGGAAACATGGGAATTGCATGTCCCATGTAAATGTAAGGAAAATAATTATATCGCATCTTCAGTACACTTCAGTCCATCAGAAATGCTTTTAGTGTAAGTGAATGTACATAATTACTGCTCTGCTATTCTGATTACTCATTACACCAGACTTACAAGAAGAGATCGTTTGGCTGTCAAGATGTAGTCAGTCATTAGTACATGGGCTTTATCTTGATACAGAATATGATGTTTCACCATAAGCTGCTAGTGGTACATTTACCTGCGCCACTGCATTTCCTAAATAGGGAATCAATTGTAACTGCTGTTATCTTGTACCCTTTTCTGGTGTAAGTGGACACTAATTTTACTCCACTGAGTAATATTTTTATTATTCATCCTTTCTGTCACACCTAGATATGCACAAGCACAACATAATACTAAGATACACTGAGCTAAAACCTGCTGTTGAATCCATGACTCCAGAATGTGCTATTCACTTTATCCAGTGAGCTGGCCTCTCAGGACTGCTCAACAAACTGTGGTGCATTACATTTGGGCTGGTTTTGACTCTTAATACTGGAATGAAGAGAAGAATGAGATTAGCTAATGGTATTTGACAGAAGTATATCCATGGAAAATCCAGCCCTTACTGAGGCTGTTATGGTGAACAAGGGCTTGTCCGAGAGGGAGTTGTGTAGGAGAACACCTGATGATGCAGCGGGAATAAACCCTCTCCTGGAGTCTGCCACACCACTGGGTACCTGTGCAGGTTAGTGATGGAACCGAAAAGGCAGTGGAAGGGCAGGGAGAACTGGTTTTCTGTGTTCAGGGCTTTGGAGTGACGTAGATCCTTGTTATATGGGCATGTGTGGATCTTTGTGCAGTTTCAGAGGTATTTTAACTCTTCCATATGGTGTACTTTATGCTTAATGTGAATTTGGCCAAGATCTTTTCCTTCAAGACTCCTCATAGTTTCGTCTAAGGTAGTGTTAAGGCTTTTCTTTAAATTTTTCAGTTTTGGAAGTGAACCAGGACAAAGCAATCTACACAGCCTATATAACTGGGTGACTTCTTCAGTTAAATATTGTCAGGCATTCATTGGCATAATACCAGTAAATTCAGTTCAGCTTTGTTCACTTTTTTTTTTTTTACATTCAGTACCCAGGAACAGAAATAATTTCCAGGTGTGGAAGAATGCTCACAGCAACTGAAAATCTTTAAAAAGTGGGAGAATGGTGCTTCTTCCCCAGGTACCTGGGGAAGAAATGAAATGGCTGCAGTACGTTGTTCATGTTCTCTTTGTGTTTAAAGAACTACAGCCAGCCTGGAAGCAGAAGCAATAACACAGCTCAGGCAATCAGTCAAAAAAATGGGTTACAAACAGCATGAATGGCAGTTGTTTGACATAGTAGTTGCAGTGAATTGGTTCTGCAAATTTTTGTCTGCATTGAGCATTAGTGGAATAACTCCCGGGTATCAAATTTGTTAACAACATTGTTTGCTCATAATAACTTGTGAACAGAAAAATGAGCTACATTAGTTATGTAAATGGTGAATGCTTCTGTCAGAGGCATTTTGTCAAACTGCCTCAGCATTTTTCAGGTATTAGTCAAAATAGTATCTGATCAGAGTATCTGCAGGACTCCTTGTGGCAGTAAGGAAACTGATGCCTTGTCATTCTGTAGGCTGTCTGAAAAGATGGCTAGATCCACATAAGGATTCAGCATCCTTAGTCGCATCTAACATTTTTATGGCTGCCTTGTTAATCTTTAACAGAAGTTTTTCCAAGATTATGTTCAGTTTCATTTTGAAATAATACTCAGTTTAGATTGAGGTTGAAGAGGGGTCATTTAGTGCTTAAAATCTATTACTAAATTTGTTTCTGACCAATCATACTAAAACTAGTATAAGGAGTCACAGCATGCCTACTGCAGGATGAGTGGGCATCCTTTGTTGCTAAAACCCAGAACAGTTATTTTTCTTGTTTATCCAAATGCAACCTGGTACAACCAGGGTGGTATGGTGTCTAGAAACGTCACCCTAGTGGAAAACTCCAAGGAGCTGTCCTCTTTTGCATGTGTGCTATACCTTCATTTATGTGCTTTGCATTTCCTTTGCTGCTGCATTTAATGCTGTAGGACATCCAATTCTTAATTGCCACACAAACTTGTGTCATATTTCTGTTGCTTCCTGCCCTCATATGCAACTACTAAGATCAGACTGGAGAGCCTAGTGGGGAGAGTTACATGACTGAGCTTTTAGCATCATGCATTCTTGAACCTGATTCACAGACTGCCAGAGACAAATCTACAGGTAAAACAGAACAGAATTTCTGAAAATTTCAGTCTGTATATGCTGGTGGTGTGTTTCTTTTGTGTTCAAAGCAAGAGGTTCTTTAGCCAGAGCAAGAGTTACACATGTGCACAAGTGGAAATTAGGACTTCTTAAACAGGAGAGGAGCAGTCTACCAAAACATCCTGGTGCTGGGCAAAAACTCTAATAGATGTTACTTTCATAGTAACTGGGCATTAAGAGTGTGGATGATTTTCTGTAATTTTTTTCCTTTCCATTTCTCTACTACTTCTAAAGCTGTCAGCGCATAACTGAACAATTCTTTCCAGCTATTCACATTGGATAAGTGGACAAATCTTATTATGCACACTTACCTTGTTGTGGTTTATGCACTATTTTTTCCTCTCTAAAACATTCGCTATCAAATGAGATTTAAAATGCAATCCATGTAAAGCAATTCACGTATCCTCCTAGGAGATTATACTGGGAAGCTTCACCTGATGCTAGAACCCTTTAGATTTCATAACTGCAGCAGTACTAGCATCTTGAAAGGCTATTTACAACTTTTAGTAACACCATACCTACACTAAGCAAAACAGAAACAATAGTCTGAACAGAAAAAAAAAACTAACAATATAGATCCAAGTAGCTATGCTATAAAGCATTATTAATCCAAGAATGTTACATACCTCCTAGGGCAAAATTACCTGTTTGATGTTTTCTGGGGAATGTTTTCTCAAAGCAATATTTAAGGCAAGTAATACTTGCAAACAGATACAGTTGGTAGCATTATTTGATTGTTAATTAGCTATAGTTTCCATTTCTACTTAGATCTTCTGCTTCTGTGCTCCAAAACACTAATACTAATGGCTTAAAAGTAGATTTTGGACTAGAATATAAGTACTATTAAAAAAAGATTTTTACCTTGCTCTCTAAATTCTACAGGAGAGATGCATGGTGTGCAGTGACAAGTGCTCCAAATAGCGAGTCTCTCAAAGCAACAGGCTTTGATTTTCTTTTGTGCCATAGTATCTGCACATTCGGTTTTATAAACAATCAAACCTAACTGGCCCAATGTAAGCGTATTCTCTGGACTTTCATTTTTATTTTGTCAGATTTGGAGTAGAATAAACAAGGGTCAGAGTTGCTCGGAAGTCTGAATTTATGAGTTTATTGAAATGTAACCCAGCGTGAGGAAAGAAGCTGTAAGAGTTAAAAAGTATGCCACATTGAACAGTGACTTTTTCCTCATCTCACTTATAGAGTAACAATCTTGAAAAAACCAATATTCTCAAAGATTTAAAGAGCTTTAAGATGATCTTACTCGTTATGGTAGAGCTACAAAGTACAAATTCCTGTAGTATGTCCTGTTTGATCCAGAGTAATTCTTGGAGAGCATCCTGTGGGATATATAAAAGGTGGGACAATATCTGTTCAGGTAAGAGAAAGCATTAAGTGCATCAGCCTGTGAACATAGAAACATTTCAAAAAAAGTAGGTGAAACAACAACATGTAACTGAGGCTGCTGTAATGAATAGTGTAAATTCACAGGGGAGGAAAAAAAAAAGGGTCAAAATCCATTTCAACTGGACAAGGAAAAAGAGACTTCATATGTCTTAGAAGAAAATGAAGAGATATATAGGCCTGGTTTTTTTTTTTTTTAATGGAGAAGAGGGATAAATGATGGTCTTGTAAGAGAATTCAGGAGAGTTATATTGCTAACAGATGTTGGTCATTTATCCTTTTAAAAAAACCTGGTCAGCATAGTCTTAGACACCAAGACTCAATAGGATCAAACTCCATATACTGCCAGTTGCTGTCTTCCTATAGGCACATCAGCTGAGGCTTCATTTTCAACACACTGGTTCCCAGTCCTGACAAAGTAGTAGCTCTGTCAGTGAAGGACTGCTAATCTGTCTGACAGCTCTGATGCAGGACAGTTGGCATGTCTGAATTTTGCATCAGCATGACCTGGAATGAAATACCAAAAATGGGCAAATGTCTGACAGAACGGAATTAATTGAAACTGAGTTTACAATCTGTTTTCCTTGAAAAAAGAGTTTTTACCACTGCAAATAGTAAAGTATGATTTTTTTTTTTAAATACATAACTAATTAACTCACATATGGTATCCCTGTAAAACTTTTCCATTACAGGGGTCACGGTTAATACCAAAGCAAGTCACACATCTCCCATCAGCCTCATAGCGATTGAGGAGATGCTTTCTTACTGTCTCCATGCAATTTCAACTGCAGGTTTACCACTTTGTTCTATTTAAATGAAAGTTCTCAGGTCCTCACAGTAAGATTTGCAGTCAACACTTTGGAAGGATGAGCATGATATAACGTGAAAAAGTAACCGAGGTATCAGAAAAACAGTGCAGAACAAAGTCCCTAGCTTCTTTCCCTCTCCCAGTCATATTTCCACACTTCTGTTTTATACCCAAAGCAATGCATTTTCTTTTATACTGATATTGTATTTTTCTGATATTTAAAGTATACTGTTTGTACTACAAAAATGAGAAAAAGGAGTAGGAATTATCTGAGTGTTAATTTAAAAAAACCATAGTGAAAAAATATCTCAGTGCAAAGAGGAAAATCCTATAAGACACCAATATCACTGTACCAGATGCTTTTCAAGGGAGGTGTTGACATGGTCAGATGCTCTTGGTGTGTCAGTTTTCTGCTGATACTCTGAACTAGGAAAGAGCAAGTCAGCTCCAACCTGGAAATCAAGCTATTCTGCTATCTGGTGTGAATGCGTGTGTCAAACCAATACTAAAGCTGGCCTGTGTTCAGTCTGCCTGGGGTGCAGGGGAGAGAACCTAGAGTAATAAGGGCATGTGTGTGGCCGTGGAGATGTGCCCTAAACATGAAAGTTGGACTTGAGTCATGCAACAATGAAAGCAAGAATATGTAACTAAGAGTACTCAGGAGTAGCAAAAGATGGCAGGGAGACAGTTACAAAGGCCAAGACTAAAGAGAACTTAAAAACCAAACCAACCAAACAAAAAAAACCACAACCCCGAAAAGATGCTACTAATAAAGTAACAACAAAAACAAAGGCAAATATAAGCCCAAGTGATGAAAAGAGTGAAACAGTCAATGCTGTTTTCTTGTAAATCGTCATAGCATACATTGGTTATATATTTAATGAAAATGAGGTTAATGAGGAGACAGAAGTGCAGGTCAATATATGAAATAGTAAGGAATGGTGATGTTTAAGTCAGCAGGGACAGAACCAAGAAGCTCACCCTAAGGCACTTAAGAATGGGCCAGTCTCTAAACTCTTAGGGATTATTTTTGCAAATTCATATGAATTCCTGAAGGAAACATGGTATGTATTTTTTTTTTTTTTAAAGGGACCCAGGTAAATTTGCAGCTGGTCAGCTTAACTCCGATTCCCAAAAATGTTCTGTATCAAATTATTACCCAGACAGTTGTTATGTAATTTCAGGATAGTAATGTAGTAAACTTGAACTCAGGGAAGGTGAATCTGTGAGCATCAGATCACATAAAGTTAAATTTATTCCCCCTCCCTTTCCCCCCCTTTGGTTTCTGGTCTTGTAGTCTTGTCTCTAAATTTTTTTTTTAATTAAATAAATAAAGTCAGAGGAAAAAAAGACAGTGATAAGTGGTCATTTTAGCAAAGGTGTGAAGTTACTATAAGGGTCCCATGAGAATATATTCTGGGTGTCGTCAAGGCAACAGCTTTGGTGCTGGCACAGTCCGCAGCAGTGTATCCCAGTGTCCATCATCCCTTGAAAGAGGACTGAGTCCAAGAAGAGGAGAGATTAGTTGATTTATGAGTTCTAGTCTGTCAAATGTCTCTATCAGTAAGCTCTGTTAAGTGTTTGTGGGTGGTTGTTTGTTTTGTTTTGTGGGTGTTTTTTGGTTTGTTTTTTTTTTTCTAATGTGAGACACTGAGTTTTTAGCAATAAAACTGAAACTATTATTTTTGGTATCGGGGACCATAATGATTAGAACAGGGAAGAATGATGTACTACAGGAATAGAAGAAAGTGTTTCTCATGGGTTAAATAATTAGCTGAATTAGCAAAGGGGACTTAATATACATTTTACAAGGGATTTTGTTCTTGTTTCATCTTCTGGGATAGTAGTGACTACTGAAGTTGTGTAGTTCACAGTTTAGTCTACTGTAACAATTTTGTTAATAAAATAATTTTACTAATGATGTGAGCAGCACAGCCTTGCCTTGCAAAACCTTCTGCCTTCCCTACTGATTCCCCAGCTTCACTCACTGAATATAGCAGTCATCCGAGAACTGCAGATCGCACAGATCTGTGCATAAGCCTGTTTCAGTGTCTATTATACCACACTGGAAAAGTGTCAGACCCAACTATTAATGCAAAAAAAGGCACTAAATACTTCAGGCTTCTCTGCCTTACTGTAGTTATTCAGTCTCTTTTCCTCTTAAACAAAGTTTGCGTTAAACTTTTGTGGACTTAATTATGGACAGAACAGTTCCATGCTCCATTCCTTGAATAAGGATAGGAAATTGTGTGGGTTTTCTCAGATTAAAAAGGAAAATATGACAGTAGTTTTTACATTTCAGTGCCTGGGATAGATTTGGCAGAACCGTTTTGTTGGAGATGTCCCTTTTTTAACATGCACACACTGGAAGCTGAGTCATTGCCCATTTAAGAGGGATGGGACCTCACTGAAAAAAAGCCAACATAAATTTGACCATATGATTAAAGTTTCAATTTGGGCTCAAATTCCTACTACGAGAACTCAGCCTTACCTCACTACTTCAGAGGATTTGATTAGGCTTTACTTGTTTGATTTAAGCATAATACTAATTTACATTAAATGACAGGAAACAGGTGAAATGAGTAAAACAAACCTCTTTTACAACTGATTCATTCACCCTTTCACCTTTTGTAACAATAGATGTATAAACTGAGATAATCTCCTTTTATTATTTCCCGTTTAGTTTTGTTTCTGTGAAATTTAGGTTAATTACTCTTAATCAGCCAGTATGTGTGCAGAATGCTTTGATTCACACATTTACCATTTAGCAGAGCAACAAGCAAAGTCCTATGCAAAGCCAGGTCAAAGAGGAAAGGGAAATCCGTTTCTCAATAAAAAAACACTGATTCTAATGGATTTTTTTGCTTACTGACTCCGATGACAAAGATAGGCAGTGAGTCCCTTGGGACTGAGCCATCTCTAAGTTGCTGGAACTGATCACAGGAGTTGTCCTTGTGCCTCATAGGAGCCTACTGACACTGGAGACCTGGATGACAGATCTTAGAATGGGCATAACCCCAGTTCACAAATGGCTGTCTCCAGTCATGAAAAACTTGTCAGAAAAAAATTAGGCTTTGTCCCAGATGCTGCTTTTAATCAGCTTAATCAGCGGTATGTGATTATATGGCACTTCACTTATTTTAAACCCAAATTAACCTCTGTTACAGAGCCTCTGCTTAGTTTCTGTAAATTAACGATGAGATATGACTTTTTGCAGCTGAGGTTAAATTTAAAAAGTACACATGTGCAAAAAACTAACAGCCAAGTATATGGGAAGCTTGTTATGCTTCTCTTGCAGTTATGTTCCTTATTTTAAAGAGTAAGTAGTGCTACATATTTTTCTGTTAACTTTAGTTGAAGCAATTGCCACATTGTGTATAGATGCATATTTTTAATATATGTTTCCCTCTCATTCCCCTACTGCTTCTTCCCCTGACAGAAGCAAACACTGGAAACATATATAGCGCAGGGCACCATTGTCCGCTTTCTGCAGTGACTGGGCGAGTACTGCAGGTGAAGTCAAAGCCAGGATCTTGCAGACTGAGGAATATTTCTTCAGTACTGTTCCTTCCCAGCATTGGTGTGCTGTTTGTTCCAAGTCTGTCCCTGCCCCTTATTCATCTCACCTTGACTCCAAATGTGGCCGCCTTTTATTTCCCTCAACTTGCTGCCCTACCGCTTTCCCTTGAGCATCCCCTCTTCCTATCACTTTTTGATTACCTAATCCCCTTCTAATTTAACTGTCATTTGCAGCCCACTGACCTGTGCTTTCTATCCCTTGAGTGCTGCCTTTCATCTGGTTAAGTTGTTGGGTATCCTGTCCCTCTGGAACAAGTGCAGCAGGGTGAGATCAGAGGCTGATGGCCATCTGACGAAAGGAAGTGCTGCAGTTCACAGCAAGTTCCTAAACCTAGCTCTGACCTCTGCACATGTGGGGTTTGGGCATGGCTTAGATGAGACACTATAGGGAAACAGACAGTGTTGTGGTGTTCTACCACCTATCTCTGTGAAATTCAGTGCGGTATCTTCTTGCTATAATAGTTATTCCTAGTGCTGACTTCAGTTTTGAAATGACTATTTCAATTGTGACAAATTTCTGTCACCCTTCTGCATACAGAGCTGTTTCTGCTTCTCCCAACATTCAGTTCAGTACATAGGCTGCTCTTAGGATTGATCCATCTGTTATTTGTTCTATGGATGTCAAAATAAAGAGGCCTAGTATAGGAATGGACAAGTAAAAGTCTTGTACTGTTGCTCTTTGGAGTAAACCAAGGTAGATATTGGCAATACACATTAAGAGTCTTTGCTTTGACCTTGTAAAGCAAGTAGGGGAAAATGCATTTGAAAGTTGGAAAGCAGACTAGGAGAGAACAGAATATAAATAGATTTATGGAAGTGTCACTGAGTGAAGATGGAAGACAAAGTGCTGTTACATTTGCTGTTCTCAAGATGAAACCTATTAGGCAGTGTGAGTAGAGTGTTGGCCATTGCAGCAAGGTGATGCTGTCAGAACAGAGTTGGTAGTGACACCAGCTTGTAATTTGTAACCCAGAAGCATTGGAAAAGGTAATTTACCCATCCTTGTGTGCACTTCAGAGCTGGTTAAGCATGCAGGTGGGTAAATTAATCCTTACGTTGGTATTAAGACTTAATGGATCCAACTGTTTCTATTTAATCAGTTGTAATGAGGCTTTTTTAATATGCCTGTATTGCAACTGGTTTTGAGCTTTGCCTTGTGGATTTGTGGCTCCATGGTGTAACGCAAACTGGTTTACAGCACAGCAGTCACTCCTGAACTCTCTCCTGAAGCCACATTGTGAGAGTGCAGAACTCTGTCAGCTGTAATTGCAAAGAATGATTGTAGTGGTATTATGGACACCATCATTACTAGTGAATAGTGGTCTTCAATGCAAAAAGAAAAAAAAACTAAAACTTTGGTTTAATTTCAGTAGGAAATCTTTCAGGAGTGAACTAGTTACCCTTTTAAACAATCTATTTTCTATGGTAATATCAGTAAATAGAGGAAATCCTGAATCTGCTGCTGATCACTGATAACAATTTACCAGCATCTGGATTTTATGTAAATATCGGAGGTGTAGCTCTTCAGCTTCTGTGAAAGGTTAGAGTATTAAAGGCAGCTTCCCTTAGCTGCAGGTCTCTCAAGACTCTCTTCAAGCTCTAGCTCTGAAAAATAAAAAAGGCTGTGGGGAAGGGAAATAGGGACTGGCTACTATTGCTTCCCACCTTTGAGGGAGATTTATATGTACCACTAGTGACGTGAGGTAGCAAATGCATTTAGATTTCCATGTGTATTATAGTCCCTTTACACTGAAGTAAACAACTGTGCAAGGATGCTGGAGAGCCAAGAACCTGTATGTTGAGCTTTGCCACAGTTCATGGGAGATTTTTCAGCTCTACTCTTTCCTTGAGGCACAGAACTCTCCTACTTGGCACCTGGAGAACCTGACCAGTGAGATAACGCAGATTCCTAGGCCTGGCTCTGGAAACACAGGAGTGAGGCCCTCAGGAACAGCGGAGGATGTAGGGCCACAGTGGTGCTGACACTTTTGCAGCACGTAGATTTTAGTTAGAAGACTGATTATACAGATACAGAATACGTTTTCTGGTACACTTGTAATAAAAATGATGCTTCAGTAATGAAAAATAAAAGACAAAAAGTGCATCTGGAGTCCAGTTGTGCCTGCTCATTCAGTTACACCAAAGCTTCCCTGTAGCACACAAGTGTTGTAGGTGGCAAAGAGACTGCAAGGCAGCAGGGTGTGCCCATGTGTACCTTTCTGTAAACACTGGGGTAGCGCAGGATATGTGGGAACTTGTGGACCTCTGTTCAGTGGCATCTGCCCTGGTTACTGGAGGGAAATAAAATGGTAATAATTCATTTTGAGTAGGAACTGTGGAATCAAGATTACAGTTGGCTCCCTGCCAACAGCTGCTGAGTGTGATGGGAAACCATTTTACAAGATGATGCTGGAAGGTTTTCGTAGTGATGTTGGCATGACTGAACCAGCGGGTGCTGAGATTTCTAGGATTTGTTACATGTTATTCATTAAAAGAGAATTGCAATCAAAACAGTTCAAGCACTCCTGAAGAAATGTGGGACTCCACTCAAGATAGCTGAAGTAAAATCCACGGGAGCTCAACACTCCTCACTGAGATGCCAAATCTGAAAGAAAACTGTATGAAGTGTAAGATTAGATCATTACATTCAGACAGTGGGTTATGATATAGTAAAAACACATCCTTTAGTACAGCAGAAGCAATAGGCATGGGAAGAGACCCTATGTCTTCCACGATGCAGCGCATAAAGGACAGGGTGAATTGTATGGTTTAGCAGATGAGAAGTTCACAGAGACAGGCAAGGTCCGTGAACTTTGCAATGTACTGCTGGAAGGACCAAGTGGATTTCCATGCATGGAAGAGAGGAGATGCAGTGTGCTTGGCTAGTTAATGACTGAATTTTCAGTGATGTTTTTGTTATTCTTGTTCATTTGCTTCATGTCACTATCAACTTTGTCAGCTGCTGTAAAAATATTTTTAACTGGAGAGCTGAACACTAGTGAGGTAGTGTCTGTGCTTCTGATGTTAAAAACTCTTAGTATTTGTTATCTCTGGCTGTTTTGACATCCTTTATATCATCCTTTATATCAGGGAGTGGAGGGGCATCATTCTGTATTAGAATAAATCAAGTAAAAATTTTTAAGTACTTTAAAAGTATTCCTTCAATTACTTTGTTCAGTTGAAACTGAGATCTCATTAAGTCAGGAGAATTAGACAGTTGTTTCCAAGTCTGAATTCAGGTCTGTTTGGTAGTGAATATAAATGAATGTGATTGTCTTGATCTCTTGTAGCTTGTTCTCTTTTGTAGCTATTAAAACACCATTTTTTATTGGCTATAAACTCCAAAAGAAATATACAGAGCATATTCAGAATAGAAAGATGCAATGTAAGGATACTTGAGCAAAACCTCCTTATCTCTTTCTTTATACTGATGGAAATCATGTGGAGTGCTGAGAGACAGTTAAGGTTGAATTAGAATCCAAAGGAAGTGAGTATGCATGGAAAGTTAACATGCTTACTGTGTTCTTTAATGATGGATAAAACAATCAAGAGTGAAAAATATCTTTCTGTATTATTTCTCTTTAGGCAAGAAAATGGAAATAAAATGTTAAATTTATATGGAGAGGTTACAAGTAGAAACTAGGGAAAATGGATTATGAAAAAATGGTTCTTTTCTGTAAACTTTTAAAAAATGTTTTTTCTATTTAGTCTGTAAAATTCTATGAATACAAACTGTTCTAGATGCTTCAAAATATTTTGACAACACTTAACTTTTGCACAGTTTACAAACACTTTAAACCTATCTGATTATTTTTTTAAATCATCAGTGTGAAGGTTGATTTTTTTTTTTGAATTGTTTTCTTTTTTTTTTTTTTTAACGGAGGGTAAGAAAGAGGAGAACAATTTCCATCAAAGGCACAGCCTATGCACAGCCTATTTTGCAATAAGGCAGAGAGAGAGCTATCTCACTTTTTAATAATCATTCAGAAAAACAGAACTGAGATTTTAAGGCCAATTATAAACATTTGGAGAAACTTCAATGGAGTAAAACTAAAAATGTCTGATTAGAGTTAGTGTATGAATAATTCAGTAGCAGAATTTCCATCACATTCTCTAAGTGGGAGCTATGCCTTAATATTTTTATTTTTTTATGTGCCTAGAACACATATCTTCTATATTTGTAGGTGATCTGGATCTTTAGTCTCCTATGAGAGAAAGTCAAGCCTTTTACCTCATGATGGAGAGATTCCTAAAACTTACTAAGCTACCTGAACTGCCTCCTCCAGTGCAGATCACTCCCAAACAAGGGAGGATGAAGTTCTAAGTCTTCTAATGCACACTATAACTGAATGGATCAGATATGGTTCAGGGAATTGTGAGCTTTAACTTGATTTTGCTTCTATGATATGACAGGCAACTTGGCAAGTCTGTTAATCTAGTTTTGTTTTGTCCTCACCAGAAAAGTAGGATTAATGCTCCTGCTACTCTCTATGTTCTAGGGACTTAGCTCACTTTGTAGACTGGTATCTATGGCAGGTTTGGATTATATGATCAGCCCCCAGGCATGTATTTTTGATGGCCCATCCTTGAGGTCATCTGATGTATTTGGGCTGGTTATGTGCACATAGGCCTTCCTTTGAGGACTTTATATATATATATATATATATATATATATATATATTCCCTTCACAGTGTACTAGTATAACTTATGGTAATTGCCTCTATCCTTGCCAAATTTGCTAGTTATTTTCTAGCAGACAAGTATTAGAAAAGGACTCTGAAGCAATGGCCTAGCTTTGTTTTACGAGCCAGTGGTTGAATCTACTAACCATTCAAAAAAACATGTCAGGTCAAAGTCAAAGGGAGAGCCTTCTGGATTAAATCATGGGGGAACTCTAGTCTGCCAGGAAGAAAGTATGATGGACACAGTGTGATTCTGATGTCTTTCAGATGGCGTGATGTTATCCTGTCTGACATTATCCTATTAGGTACATGATGTGAAACGACATCATGTTGCATGCAATAAAACCATGTTGAATTAAAAGCTGGAACAGTAATGACAAAACCAAACAGGCTAACAATAGCTTCCTTGTAAGCCAACAAATTTAAAAAAAAAGTTTTCTAAACTAAGTATGGATCTTTCTATTCAGCTGAAATTAATGTAATTTCAAGAAGGCTTAGCATACCTTCACACCCACACACAGTTTATTTCTGGTTCTGCCTATGAATTCTTAACATTTAAGGTTTAATAGGAAATGCATTTTCTGAGTCAATTAGTGTTGCAGCTACTACTTGTTTTAGCCCCACTATAACTGTTATAAAAGGAAAAAAAAAAAAGGTGTCATAACTTTCACAGCTGTCTCCTATATTAGTCTGCTATATCTGATGTGAAAGCATGAATAAAACAGAAGTGCAGGTTCACCTGGTTTATCAACCTTCCTGTATCTTAGCAAAATACACTTGAGCTTGGTATTACTTTTTTTTTTAAAAAAAAAAAACAAAATTATTTTTCCATCCAGCCCTCTTCCAGACTATTGTAGCAATCAGCATGTCCAGACTCTACCTCAGTCCATCATCACTAATGAAGAAGTTCTGTGAGTTGGACTTGTGTGAAATTATTGTTGACATTAGGGGAAGCAGAAGCTTGGCCTGGCGCTTTGGAGTACAGATGAATGTCCCAAAGATTTTTTTTATATGTATTCTGACAAGTTCCAGCTATTGGCAGCTTTCAGGATGAACTACTTAGGAACTGATCTTTTATCTGTTAATGGCACAGGCAGAGCACTTTTTTCTTTCTCGGAGTGTGTGTGTATTACGGAGCTGTTTCTCAGGGTATCATTTGTAGGTGTCATGTAATTAAAGTTTAGCCTAGCCTAAGGGTTTTTTTAATAGTACGTTCCCCATTCAGACTTATCTCTGGGTACTTAGATGCTGGAGTGATTATATAGCTAACTCAGTCATTACCCGCTCAGCCATAGTTCACACACAGCTCTGTACATTACAAGCTGAATTTTATAGAATAATCTAATGTTAGTCTGGATACCAGGGTCATTTGCTCCTCTTTTAAAAGAAGTCTTGTGGGACCTTTAAACTTCTGCTTATAGACCGACAAAGGGTCTAGCTTTACGATCACCATTAACAGAGTACAGCAGCTGGACTTTCCCTAAGCGTTACATGCTGCAGTATCAGCAGCTGGTTATAAAAATATGTTGTGATCCCCTTAAAAGTCCATTATGTCCTTCCCCAAAAAGGAAGAAAGTCAATCAGTGAGCAGGGCTGACACAATTGTGTTTTAGTTTGCAATTGCCTTGGAACTGTGTGGTTGGCTGTCTTGGATAGCATATAGCTCCAGATGTCCTGACAGTACTTTGCTGCTCTTTGAGGAGTATTTATTTGTGATGCTGTGATTTTTTAGGCCCATTGTTTTGGCCAATAAATGGTGCCCATCAGTCACACATGGTAGATAAAGAAGCATTGCAACAAGAAGCAGGAACTGTCAGAGAGAGACAGTCTTGAGTTACCATGAGGAGCTTGTTTGTGTGTTTGGTTTTCTGTTTTAAAAATGGCATAACTGTGAAAGGTGCTTTCAGTCTTAACAGTCCAGAGTAAGGCAATGTGCCAGATCATACTTGCTCTTAGGGCAGGATGACAGAACGTGCAACATAGCCTGTTACTGTAAGAACAAGACTGTACTGTGTGTGGCCACATCAGCTTATGGCACTTTACTTGGTATAACGTAGATCACAGTGAAGTCTACACAGCAGAGTGAGCCTGGACAGACCTCACTGAGGGCAGTAACTTCTAGTCTAGAACAGTCAGCAGGAGATTAGACTCAGTCAAAATTAACAAGACAATGCCCTGTGTCAGAAATGTCCTTGCTTCTCTTCTCCATGACAGAGAATGGAGTGCTAGGAGGGGGAAAAAATAAATCTTTTCTCAAGAGGAGAACATAACTAGAAGGAATGCAGGTTCCCACTCATTGGTGAGGAGGGAGTAAAGAAATTTTAGATGATGTTTTAGGAGCAAACAACTCCTGACCAGGAAAAAAAAAGTTGATGTTTGCCTAAGAAAGAGTAAGCTTCAGTTTTTCTTCATTTGTAATTTAAGATCTGCAAATTTACTGTTACAAATTCTAAGGACAGAAGACTAATGAGACATAAACACAAACTTGAATTTTTTAAACTGAAAATCTGAAAGTAAGGCTTAATAACAGAGGTAAATACTGAGCAAAAAAGATTTGAGAATGACTACCAAACAGATATAAATATTAGTAGAAAATGCACTAGATGAAAATTTCTTAAAAGGAAGATCATATTCAGAAATCTAGTGGAGTTGTCTAAGGGAATAGGACAAGGCATAAAATGAGTTGAAAAGAATGAACAGGAATTTACCTAGAGCTCTGAAAATTTCTGTTCTAGGAACAAGCATAATTTCACAGTTACCAAGTTTCTGACCTAGAAACTGAAACGTCTGAATAGTCGAACTGCTGCAGTAGGAACAGTGAGGACTGGAAGCAACTGCAGCTGAAGAGAGAGAGCAAACTGAGCATCTTCTCAGCAGTGGGCAATTTCCTTCTTTTTTCAGGGAAGCAATGTAAAAGCCATCATAGCTGTGTATGTTAAAAGGGCATTTACAACTATTGTAAACACCTACTAGGCCCAGCTAAGATAACTTTCTACTGCATGCTTACAAGCAGTTTGAAGACTTGATAGTATTGCTGGCTGTGGGAAGCCAGAGGCAGACTGCTTTGCAGCAGCAGGAGCCAAGGGGCAAAATACATCTGCTTTTATCTGTGGCTTCTCCAAAAAATTTTTATTTCCCTACAGCCTTTGTTGCATTCACTTATACTTTGTACTTTGGCACCTCATCTGGTTTGTGGCACTTCATCTGCTTTGTGGCTTCTCTCAGATGTAGGTAGGGATTTTTTTTCTGCATTCCTGTGTAAATGCTGAAAGACTAGGCCAGTTCTTCAAAGCACAACTTATTGAAATGGTCATCTTGGCTAAGGGCAGGCCCTTCAAAACAGACTAAGTTGGGCTTGTCACTTGGAAGGTGATTGCTTTGACAGGCTCTGATCTGGCTATAAATGGAAAACCCATTGGAAATGCCTGATGAAAACCAGCCGGCATGTGAGAAAAGCTTTCATAACATTGGATTTTTTTGACAGAAACATTAGGCAGTGAGATTCCTTTAAATGCATCGATCTGGTACTTGTCTAAGAAATACCAATGTGGCAGCTCATGGTAAACCCATCTTTGTTGCACAAGGTGCACAAACACACCTGCACTGCAGTTCATATTATTAAACAGCAATGAATCCTCAAAAGGGGAAAAAAACCAACCCTCATCCCTCTGGCTTGCAGTTCATATTCTTACACTTGAAAGTGGATTTGTTTTAAAATAGTCTCTGTAGTCAGGCTGTAGCTGTCAATGCCCAGCTAGTGCCAGATGATTTAACTTTCTGCATTAATTTTTGTTTTATTGTTTCAGGCGCTGTCTTATGTTAAAGTGTTCTGTCAGGGATTTCTCTAGTACCATGATTTTTGAAATGATGTTATCCCCATGCTTCTTTTTAATAATTATTTGGCAGCTGACAGCACATACCTGTTTTCTTATATATTGTCTTCCATTCTGTATGCACTATGGTCTGTTTATTTTGTTGCTATTTATAGTAGAATCTCCCACGAGGCTGTGGGCACTAGTAATGATTTTTTAAAAGCAGAAATATCCTTGCAGCAATTTCATAAATGGAAAGTGACACCGAGAATAAACAAATCCAACGAGAGAACTAATGCGTATTATAACTTGGCTCTTCGTACCCTCATCACTCAGAGGAATCTGGCAGTCCATGAGGCTAAGCTGAATTATTATGGATCTATCTCAAGGAATATATACTCATATCTTCCAAAAATGACGACTTCCACTGTCAAAAGAAAATAGCACTAGATCTACATTTCACTGGGAAATCTAAGGAGTTTTAATATGGAAAGCATGGAAATTGCTGTAATTTACATGCACCAATAATTCTCCTGAGTGCTTTCAATAAAAGACTCTATAATCTATAATACTTTAATAGAAAGTAGAGAGGGAATTCAGATGTTTGCTATGATGGGATGAATCCAGTTATAATGACTTCTTTAAAAAAAAAAAAATCGTAGCTATTGTATATGAAATCTAGTTATAATCATTGCAGAGAAGTATTACACTGAAATGTTGCTGTGATTGAGATAACAATAGTTTAGTGCTTAGGCTGTCCTAAAATACTGTTAGTATTTATGTTCAAGAACAAATACTCACCTCGCCTGAAATGACAGAAGTCAACAATCTTCAGTTATGCTGGCGGGTGTCCTGGAAGGTTTAGCAAAGAAAATGCCTCCTTTGTTTAGGCTCAGCTTCCAAAACTTTTGCCATGTACCTCTCCCTACAGGCTGTGAATCTCTGAAGAACCTTAAGGTGAGTTGTCTGGACAACAAGCAGGCAAAGAACTTTGAGGGCCTCTCAGTCACTCCTGACTTTCTCCTGTGGCTGGTTTACAGGATTCCCAAAGTCAGAAGTGCTGGGCCATGCTTTTATGCTCAGAACATGGGGTTTTTTTGTACTGTCTTCTCAGAACACAACCATCCCCTATGTAGCTCTTAAATTCTTAATCTGCAAGGCCTGTGTTTGTGGGAGTATACAATGTGTTTTGCAATGCAAATGAAGAAAAGAAGGACTGACCAGACATCTGTTTTACTTTTAATATTTAACAACTGCTTACATTTCCAAATATGTTTATTCTAAAGTATTCAGTCTGTACCCTAAATATCAAACCAGGCATTCACAAACCTAATTTTAGTGTAAAGTAAAACATTTAGATTAGGAACAGATGCCTCATATTAGGCACCTGATTTTGAACATGCTGCTTTTCTTGCTTTAAGAGGGAGGCTGAGCTGTGTGAGTCATTGTACTCTTCAGGTTTCAAGGCATTATCTCTGGACAGACCCTTCTTTTTTTCCAAGCCGAACAAATTGCATGGCATGAAATGCAGGATCACAGCAGGCTTCTCCTTTCTTAGAATACCTACGAACAGCCAACTAGCAGTGGTCAATGATTGAAGATCTGGAGTTTAGGATTTGATTCATCATTCTGATATCTGACTTCTCAATGAAGTAGTTTGCTGTTCTCTTGCTATTTGATCACATTTTGTTACTTAACTTCCTTCCTATTTTACTTTCAAATCAATGTCACTTCAGCATCTATGTTAAGTTCACTAGTGAAACTGATAAAAAAAACAAATGCACTAAAGAAATGTTGGCGATACTCTGTGCTACCGGCACCAAAGGGTTTTTCTTGTCTCTAGCATAGTTACCAGTTAGTTTGAACCACATGAAAATTGTAATTGGATCTAAAATAACTCTGAAATGTTGGTGCCAAAGGGGCACTTCAAAATGATTTTGTGGTTGTGCTTAGCTGTGTTAACCTAACTATTGCCCCATATTAAAATCAGATGCTAATGGCAACTAACTGGTAATAATGGGCCAATCTAGATCTTAGGTCTTTGCTGTCATAAAGCTTTAGGTTTACAACTCTTCTCTGTTAAAGATAGCTCAAGGACACAGGATGGAATCTTTCATTTGGAATGAATGGAAGTTTGTCCAAATGAATTCACAAGTGTGATGTTTAACAGCTTCCTCTGTTCTTTAGCACTTTTCTGTCCTGCTAGTATTCAAATAAAGAGACAAAATAATTTTAGCTGCAGGTTGTTTCTCCATTGAGCTGTATGCATTAGACAGTGATTTTTTTTAAGATATCACTAAAACTGTAAATTTGCCCAACCTATTACATAAGCATGAAAACTTGGATGAATGCTTGCAAACAGTGTCAGTGCTTTAGGTAGCCGTATGTTTATGCTGAGGTAAAGCTTGAACAATATGTTGTCTCTTCCCAAGATGACAAGGTGGCTTTTTTTATTCCAGCCATAGGAACCAGCATGAAATAAACCACAACTTCTGTGCATTTAAATAAAATTTTTCTGTTTTCTTATTGATGCTGACTAAGATCAAATGTTGTTATATAGGTGGGAATGCTTTTTAAATAAGAAGCACATAGTTTTTACTACCAATATCTATTAGAAAACAGCTTTTATTTATTTCACATGCAAAACACAGTTTTAACTTCAAAAGAGACGGCATTTCCCTGGCCACACATCAGTGATGAATCCAGAAGGCACTTTACTACACTGTGTGCAACCACATTTTACTAGACAGAATGATTACAGCCTGAAATCTGCAGCTTTCCTGGAATGGAGAATGTAATGAAAACCTGTTAATTAAAAGAGAAACTTAATATAATTGCTAATTTAAAACTTCTTATTATGTTCTCTTATGTTGGTTGTGCGCTCAATATGTGCTCTCCATAATGACAAGCAAAAGAGAATACCAAACATTTTGCTGATAGAAACTGGTGAAGCTCCATTGAAGTCAATAGAAGTGTGCCCACTTGCATGATTTTTAAAATTCCTTTGGTCTCAAAAAATGAAATCTTTCCCCTCTGTGTATATATATAGCCAGAATATTAAAAAAAACCCTGAAGAAGATGGGCAACAGATTTGATTCGACGCAATAAGGAATGAGCGGCAATTTCTTAAAAAGAAATATTTGCTCTGGTCTGTAAAGCAAGGAGAATTCCAAATTGTCTTTGTGTTCCTGGCTTTCCTAAGCTTGTTAGAAAACCCTGGTGTATTTGTATGGTGATACAGCTCTGATGTTGCCAATGCAGCAGATCTAGTGATGAAGAGACCCTGTTATTTTACCTAGCAGTTTTTTTGAGCAATATTTAGCTGAATCTTGTAGGAATAACTTTTAAAGGATTATTTGGGGTTCAGGGTGATGCTTTGGTGTCTTTTCCCTGCTTCTAGTTAAACTGTTTGGGAGCCTTAAGGGCAAGGCGCAAAACTAAGTCAGCTTACTGTCTGCCTCTTGTTCATCCAAGGAAGCAGTGGCTTTCTGGAGCTTTCTCTTTCCCTTTTGCCTGATTTTGCCACCTTGAATGAACTTTAAGCATTTGGTTTCATGTGTATCCATCACAGTAGAGCCCAGGAGCTTTGCCCTGTTGCATACTTGCGCATCATGTAGAAAGTGATAACATCCATGCATGTTTATGGCGTTCATGCTGCCAACAAATCACACATTCTGGAAAACCATGGCTGAATGTGGTTGTTTCAAAGCAGCTCTTTCATATTACTCCTCAGTTTCCTTCTCTTCCATCTTCCTCCTTTAGAAGCTGTTTTTATCAAGTGCAGCAGTAACAATGAGGTTTTTCAGCCATGTGCAGGGAGCTTGAATAGTAGCACTGGCTTATTAGAGCCTGCTTATTCTGTGTCAGAGGCTTCAAATTTGGCTGTGGGCTCTAGCCAGACTGGCACAAGGTTAATGCACTCTTTCAAAGTCTGCTGAGGGTCTTGATGTAAACACAATTTTGTCAGTAATAAAACATGTTCTCCCAGGATCCAAGGCTTGCTGTGTGTATTGATTTTTTTTCACTTTGAAAGTCCTCTAATCAAAAGATGAACCAGATCCTACTTTTGTGCTTATTTCTTTCTACCATCCTCCTGGTGCCACACACACAGTCTCCTTCCACATGATATCATTAACTTGAATAGTGCAGTTCAATTTATAAAGATGCTTTCTAGCAACCCAGAGATGCCTATTATCACACACAAACATCAAATAAAAAAAAAGAAAGCCCTCTCCAGCACCACCTGGATTTTTATATCAGCCATGCTGTTAGTTTTGTTGTGGATATTTGACCAGCGGAAATCTCTGCCAAACTGAAGAGCTGCTTTCCTTAGCTGGGCTGGGTTCGAGAATCTGGGAAGTCTGGAGCAGGGTGAAATGTGAGCACAATAGATTGAGAATTTTGAGAGCTTAAAGAAACTCTTGTTTATTCATCTAAAAGACTTAGACAATTTTTATTCTCTTCTTAATAAGCACTGTGGGTTACTTCTGTGGAATCTAAATGGTTTCTTCAGTATCTTGGAACTCCTCAGCTCTCTTTTGTTGATCTGGACTGACTTGGCAAAATACAAGGTGGAGCTTAACATGCATTTCGTTCCTTTGGGGTTCATTCATCTTTGAGAACTGCAACTATTGAGAAGATGTGTAGATAAATAAAAAGGGTAGGTGGGATAAATTGTGTTTTCTTGCAAATACCTCTAGGGTGGCTGTATGGTAGTCCTCCCATCCTAACGCTTTCTAGGAAATTCCTGCTGTTTTTCTAAGTAATTTTAAAGCACTTTCTTGGAGTTCCTCCACACCGAGTGAGAATCTGGTACCCTAGAGAAAGGCCTGTACTCCTTTATGCTACTTTTATTTGGGAAGTAATGCATTGTCCTGTTGTTAATGATGGACCCAAGATTTAGCTTTACCTCTCTTGGAGCCTTACAAGACTTTCATACTTCCTCAATGCTTCTTACATTCAGAGTGATTAATAGCTGAAAACTGATTAATTCTTATGAAACATTTGTTTACATTGAAGGTTTCACAAGTGCATTTTTTATGAAGGACTTAATGAATGATTAAAAGGCTCTTTAAGAAGTGATTAGTCAGAAGTTATAGGTTTTCCAATGCATCGATACCATGATTTGCAGCAGGAGCCTTGCTAAGTGTTCCACATTGTTCCTGGAGGAGTCTGGCACTGCTCTCTTGGCTGTGGCACCATGCTAAGAGCAGCCTTCCAGCTCAGGTGGCTAAGGCAGATGCTGAGAGCTTTGTAGCTGACCCAGGTCTCAGGCTTCCCCATCCTGTCCCCCACTCCTGGCCCCTTGGAAGGAACTGTTTTGAAGCAAAACATTTGTGATCCTAACTGAAAAAAATGAGGAGATTTTTCTCTTATGTTGTAATACAACACAAAAGCTGAATTTCTGGCACAGTGTTTTCATGTTGTTTAAGCTGGACAGCTTAACCGATCCAAACGAAGTAATTTGGAAAATGTATTTAACTCTTTGTGCTTTAATTTATTTTGAAACCCAAACACATTTAGAATTTTCTGGGGAACTGAAGGTCTGAATTTTGATGAGTTCTAACGCAGAGACCAGAGAGCATCTGTGGCTTGGTGTATAGTGTGGGTGCTGTGTGATTATTTCTAGAGACAACTCTGTACCAGAGCTGTAACATTTACAGCTCTGGTCAGTGCTCAGGCAGCTTCTGGCTTGGGCTTCCAGGCAAATGCAGCCAGTCTGTTTTTAGCTGAAGTAATCACATAGAGCAGTTAATCATTTTTAATAAAGAGAGTGGAAACTTGACAGCTAGAAAATGATCCATTTACAGTTTCCCTCAGGAAGCTTCCCAGTGTCATTAGCAAAGAAGATAGACAGGAAAAGACTTGACTTATTTTTGATGAGACTACAGCTTCTCCTGAGCGGCTGAGGTTAAACTCACAAAAAGAAACACCAAAAGGAACTTAAATAATGAATTCCTTTTTTATTATTTCAAGAGAAAAATCATGTTGCAATATTCTGTGTTCTGTGCTCCAGTCTATGTGTGAAAAATCAACAAACTGACAGTAAGGAATCCAAAAAGATCTAGTTGATCTCTTGGCCCTCACGCTATAGTGTGCCTTTTGTCCCCTGGGGTGGGCAGGCTGCATGGTGTGAGCAGCTCAGGTAGTGTGGGGCATGGAGATGGAGAGGTGTGGTAGTCACTTGCCTAAATGGAAACCAAACATCTTGGAAGCTCACATGTCATTCATCCCTGTCCTGACATGGTGGGTTGCATACTGTAGGGTTTCTCATGTATGGTCCAATGTTGAATTGCTGGTGTAATCTGTTGCTTTTGTCAGAATCACTTCTGGTTAGGCTGGAAAACTGTGTAAGTGGTCACCGTGGAGGGTGGTGGCCTGCTACAACTGAACTTTTCTTCTTTGCTGTGTTAAAGACGTTAGTTAAAGAATTAATAATTTAGTACAAAAGGTAGGCTTCCCCATCACAGCCTCCCACGGGCCCTGCTTGTGTTCACAGTGCTAAATGTTAACAGATCCAAAGATATCAGGCATTTACCTTACTATTTGTTTCTTTGTACTGACAGAAGGGAAGGTCGGCTGAGTCAGACCTGTTCAATGCATAGCAAAAAGGCCTGTGGTGGAAGGATTATGAGCAGGACAGGAAAATCTCTACTATATTTTTAACTCTAAGAATAAGATAGTTGTATCTACAACCCATACATCTGCAAGTTCTCTCTGCAGTGACAGTTCATTTCTGGTGTTTTGACCAGAATTTTGATGTGGTATACTGAATTTCAGGTTTAAAAATGAGCAGTAGAAAAAGACTCGGAAAAGTCTAGGCTGAAGAAATAATAAAAATTGAGATTCTATAGACACTTAATTCTTGTACAAACAAGTTAATCAAGCCCAGATTACAAACAACCCAATGATTTTAAGAAAATAAGGAGATAGAATTACTATAAGATGTTAGAGGTCATAAGGAGAGCAAACTTCCAGCTTTACTTCAACCTGATCCTATTCCTGGAGGTTTTGAAAAATAGCCAGCCTCTCATGCTATCTTATTCTCTGTATATTTCTGTATATAAAAACTAAGTTTTCTTAACAATGTTATGAACTTTTGAAAATTTGAGTAATGTACCGCAGCCCAAAATGAGGAACAAAACTATTATGCTGGGTGAAAAGCTGGCCTTTGTGCAGAAACCCTAACTATTTTCTTGGGCAGGTATCAAGGGAAAAGATGGTTCAGTCAGGATTTACTTTGGGTTTTCTTAAGACTCCGGTCCTCTGGCAACCTTAGACTCTCTTGGGGAAAGAATACACACCCTCAAACGATGCCAAACCTGGCTTCTTTGTGGAGAGGCTTAGCTTTGCTCTAAAGGGAGCCCAGTTGGCCAGCCACTAGTGGCTTCTTTTTGAAGAAGTTGCCCGCTTTCTGATAGTGTGGACAGCCAAGTTTGCTTCTTTTCTGCCCTCCAAGGTGGTGGAAATGAGTGCTAGAAAATGGGCTGTACTTTTTCCTACAGTTCAACCACAAAAAGACAGCAACATAAATTAATTGTAAAGAACGTAGAGGCCACTGCTACTGAACAGCCAGTCCTCATATTATCATTACTAAGGACTCCAGAAATAAGTGACACACTACTTTTGGGATGGGAGGAGGTCCAGAGTACCGCAATCATCAAAAATAGGTAGGGAAAAAATAACAATATGCTATCATTCTGTGCCTAAAATTTAAGCATTAATCAGACCCTGGTAGCAGTGACCCACAAGACTGAATAAACCAGTCCATTAAAAAGCTCTACACTATGTTGTGAATTAAAAACATGCTCAGCTGCCTATTCTCTCTGGATCCTGTCTGGCTTGCCAATAATACCACAATCATAACCCTGTTTTGTTTCATTCTGCAGAGACTGGAAAAGGAAAGACAACCGGAGGAGGCAGGGAGCTGTTTGTTATTTGTGGCCATATGTCATTGTACTAGCTATGCTGAAACCAGAACAGTGACTTTAGAAGGAAACTCACTGAAAAGAATTTAAATGGATTTAATTAATTCCTCCTTCCCTCTCTTTTATCTCCGTCTGGAAAGAGCTGGCCTGTGTGGCTTTTGTATGGTTCTCTGCAGGATCAGGTGCCAAACTGTAGTAATTAAAATGGGGAGTGAGGAGGAGGGGGTAAGACAAAAAGCCATTTCTCTTGGCATGCACCTCTGGTACAGTGTTACAAATATAATTCACTCACAATTTTTTCCAGTTATTCAGAGCTTCAAAATCCCCTTAAAACCAGCTCCTCACAGTGGGTTGGGGGGAGGGAGACGATGAAATTTCACACATTAGTTACCTTCTTTGAACTTGCATCTCACTTCAGAGCCGACTCCCATTATAGCCAATTGCAAGATTACCTGGCTTCAAGAATATGTACACTTAAAGTTTCTGGACAAGTATTGTTGTAACTGAGTTGTTCATATCTATAACTGGCACGTCCCTGCTGTGCAGGAGTGTTCTAGAGATAGAGGAAACTGTTACTGAAGAGGAAAGCTCAAGAAGAAGTATTTCAGGCAGATACTAATCAATATGAAATAAGTGAGGAGAATTTGTACCCCTGTATGTCAAGTAATTTGGAAGACACCAAGATTTGTTTCTGGAAGAGAAATTCAGGCTGAACTGATATGTGATAAATCAGACAAGTGCAGCAGCACTTATCTGTACTCCACAATTTCTTTTAAAATGACTGTAATATGTTGTATTGTTGATAGGATTTATGGAGACTCTGAACAATGGTCACCATCGTTGATCTTGAAGGGAGAAGGAAGAAAAGGCTAAATATCTAAAACATTAATGGTATACAAATATATCCTTTTCCTCTCAGTCCCAGCATAGCCAGTTTTCCTGTTTTATCTGCGAGAACTGCTCCAAACTGTTAGTGTCAGTCTGACATAAATCCCTTTGCTACACAATACAGCCAAAGAAAGCCAGATCAAGCCATTCTATTAAGAATTACTTATCCTAGTAAGCAACAGTCCGCCAAGTATGTAAAGGGTGGAAACAACAGTTCAGTCTCACAGCCCACTAATTTACAGCCCACCATGCAGGAATTGTAATGTAGTAGCATTATATCTAGGCAAGGTGTTTGTCCTCCACATTTAGGTTGGTTCCTGCTGTTTGCACAGTTTATGCAAAACCTTTAATTTATTAAAGGGAGGAAGGATATTTTGGTTACAGAGTGAAGGTAAGACTAGACATAGCATCCTTGAGGTGAAAACATTATCACAAGTAACGTAACCATCCCCAAATATTTTCTCCACACTGTATGCACTTTCCTAAAAGCTGGAGTTTACAAGAAGGATTCTTCAGATTCTAAATAGATTGCAATACTTAAATTCACATTCATATGAAATTTGTCACAGTTAAGACACCATACTGTGCTATTTGGAAAGCACAATCAAGTTGTGTTTACAGTGCTTTTATTAGCACTGTGCTATGAGTTACAAGATGCTTACAGACAGCTTTTCTCTCCTCCAAGTTGTGTCCTTTCTTCTATTTCATAAACACTGATTTGTGTCTCCAGCCAGCAGAGCTTAGTGTACTGTCACAGCTACTGTGACAGCATCATTTTACTTTATCTTGATGAGAAAGTGTCCTTTGCAAGCAATATCAGGAATGCTCACAAAGACAGATGGGATGCAAAGAGAGCAGAGGTGGAGGGCAGAACTCTTCAGTGCTGAATCCCCTGCTGGTGCAGATTCACTCTAGGACTACAGGCATGCTTCAATGCTTGTGAAGGGCAAGTGCTATTATTCAATGTATTAAGTATATAAGTGGTTTTGCAGGCTCAAAGAAGTTATTTAGGCATGTAGCAGGCGAGCCAGAATGTCACCTTGCCTTTCTCATGGAGATGAAGGTGTATCTGTAGAAGCTGTTGTTGGAAGTATGTGGAGGTCTTTGCCGAGATGGTATAGGTGAAGTTTGTTCTAATTAAACTCGACAAAACAGCAAATACGTCTGGATGCTACTGTAAATGACCCTTCTTGACATCTGACAAAAAAATTAGGGTGATGAAAGATCCAAGGAGATTTAGATTGGAGTAAGGTTGTGACAAAGGTGTGAAAATGTCCTTGGAGGCAAAAAAAAAAGGAGCATATATATTTAATAGCTTGTGTCAACTGAACTCACTGCTTGTACCAGCAGTTCCCCACCATCTCATCATAACAGGCATCTTGGGATTTTGACCTGTTCTGGTCAAAAGGTCAAAGGCAAGGGAAAAGTAGGAAGGGATCTGAAAAAAGATAGTGTTTCTAGAAGAAGAGATTGTCAATGAAGTTGTGCTTATTTTTTCTCATTTATAGCACTTCTTGACTTCTTTAAACAGGAGTGTTTAATTTTGTAACCAGGAATCTAAGTACTTTTTCATTTGATGTCTAACACATCTGGCTGTCTTAAAGATGTAGACTCACTTGGACTGCTGCCTCAAATGAATCGCATGTAACACAACCAAGTTGCAGGAGCAGTGGTCAGTATGTCAGACATGTGCAGGTGTAAATCTCCTGGAAAGACAGATAAACTTTTCATAACGTAGGTTATTGCTGGGGTGGGCCTAAGGCTGCTACCAGTGTTCATCTGTTTTTCACTGCCCAAGCAGACAGTAGGAGTGCTGGAGTAGGAAAGAGCTTGATGAGTCAAGGAGCCTAAATATGTACCTGTGTAAGAAGAGTTCCTCAAATCAAAGTAAAAAAAAGTAAAAATAAAAACACACTCAAAAACCTACAGGCCATTAAGCATAGAAGCATAGTAGGGGAATAATTCATCCAGCAAACTCATGTAGGTGCACTCATGAAGGTGCACAAGTCCATGGGGCCTGATGAGATCCATCCGCGCGTCCTGAGGGAACTGGCGGATGAAGTTGCCAAGCCCCTGGCCATCATATTTGAGAAATTGTGGCGGTCAGGTGAGGTCCCCGATGACTGGAAGAAAGGGAACATAACCCCCATTTTTAAAAAGGGGAATAAGGAGGACCCGGGCAACTACAGGCCGGTCAGCCTCACCTCTGTGCCTGGCAAGGTCATGGAGCAGATTCTCCTGGAAACCATGCTAAGGCACATGGAGAACAAGGAGGTGGTT
>JAAGAY010131236.1:71796-99905 GCA_011801015.1 Ardeotis arabs
GGAGTCCAAAGTCATTCAGTCATCCTCCTTGTTCTGTTAAGTACTGCAGTTTTCTTAGGAGAAAGGATATCTTCAAATATGTGAAAGAACGCGAAGATGTGAATGTTGTCATGTAGCCATGTATCTTCTTATGTTAGTGTCTGCAGTGATACTGGAGTGAAAAGTCTGATATGCTGGGGACTTAGGGATGCTACTGTGTTTCTAGCATCATTTGGAGAGCAGTTGGTAAAATCTCTTCCATATGTCCCACCCACATACCCTATCCCATCCCCCAGAAAAGAGCATGCTAAGCACAATTTCTGATTTGAATGTATATATTTGAATGTATGTATTTGACATGTTTATATCAAATTCTTTTTCACTTTTAGTTTCTTACCCTTTGATTGGAAAAAGGAAACATGCTCACCAAATCACACTCTGCATACGTTATCGAGCGTACAGTTGTTACAGTGTAACAGGTTGCCCAGAGAGGTGGTGGATGCCCCATCCCTGGAAACATTCAAGGCCAGGCTGGATGGGGCTCTGAGCAACCTGATCTAGTGGGGGATGTCCCTGCCCCTTGCAGGGGGGTTGGACTAGATGACCTTTGAAGGTCCCTTCCAACCCTAACCATTCTATGATTCTATGATTCTATGTACTGTGTGCATTTGGCAGTAAATGAGAGAGAGATTGCTTCCCCTCATGATACACCTCTCCACCTTACTTTTTGGAGCACAGCACCTGCTAAGAATGCAATTGGTTTGGCAAGAAGTAGTTCTGATCCACAGCAAATAAAAAACTCAGTGCGTTTCCCATTGTGTGTGGTAGAGATGGATGGAATACCATGGTTGATACACTCTTGCTTTCTCTGTCTCCTAAATCTACCAAGCTGAGCATTTGTTTTGAGATAAGCCAGTGATTTGTGCAGAAGCCTAAACGCATGGGAATGCAGTGTCCTGCTGAGTGACAGGCGGCCGGTGAAATCCCCAGAACATGCCTTTTCAGAGAATGGGTGCTTGGTGCAATCTGACAACTTCATCAAATAGCAATTTGAAATATCAGTAGAAGAGATGTTGTCCGTTGCCTCCTCTACATTGGCAAAAAAAATTACTTTACTCCTTTACTTGCTTTCTACATAGTGACATCTTGCCAGTTGTAAATGGGAAATTTCCAGTGTCTGTAATTCACTGTCTTAAAAGCACTCTCCCTCCTTTGTGTTGTCAGCTTTATCTAGAAAGGTGTGACATGCTAGAAACAGCTGACTATCAAATGGCAGTCAAAAAGACTTGAGTGTGAAATAGCTTTAAAGTGACACAGATGAGGCTAGGAGACTGTTATCTTCAGTTTTGAGTTGCCATTAGTTAATCTACCCTACACGATTACTGTGTTTTTCGCTTACAGTTACAAAACTTATAAATTTAAAAAAAATACTTTTTCTATTTATTGAGGTTTTTTTTTAATATAAGTTGCTGAACATATGGTATTAGTTTATTTCAAATTTTTTTTCCTTTCAAGTAAACTTTCTGCTACCCAGGCTTTTCTGGATTCTCTTCTAAGCTTAGATGAAAAGACACACGCTGTTTTCTTGAGGACTATAGATGCCAAGATGTATTTGACTGTAAGGCAACTAAACCAGTTTCTACTCTGAGCTGTCTGCTCTGCTGGCTGTTACTGCCACTGCAGAAAGCACGGCTGAATGGGACATGTCTGCTCCTGACATGCCACAGTTCACAGTCCAGCACCTGAACACAAATGGCTGCACATTTGGGGTTTTGCTAATACACCGGGAACTAATGTGCAGTAGCCCCTGCTCTATTAAGCAGAGAGGGACAACTGCTGCTGCCACTTCGTCAAAAGTGCTAGCAGGCATTAAACAGTGAGGTTTCCATCTTGCCCAGCAGCTCAATTCTCCATTGTCCAGCTAGCAGACAATCAAATATGCTACAAGGCTTCTTATAGTGCCACATCATGTAGTGATCAGTAAGCAAGAATGTTATTTACTGTTTGAATTTACAGCTTACAGTCAGGTTGCTTTGTGCTAGACACTGCAAACAAGTTTTAAGGAGATAAGAGACACAGGGGCCTCACACAGTTTGTGAAATCCAGCAATAATTCAAAGTTACAACATAGTTGATTCCCACTCGTGCAGATCCACAGGTTTTTATTCTTCCTTCCTCTTGTTCACAGGGGTGCAGAGCTGTACATGTGAGAAATAATTTGAAACTGATTTTTGGAGAGACTTTCAGAGAGAGATGTAAGCATGTAATCTTGTACTGCTACCTTTCTAGATTTTGTTTTTCCTTATTTTGTTTTGCCATAGTTCTTTTAGGGTGGCAATGACTCACCTACCCGGCTCTCCAGGGTAAATACAGATTAAAAGCATAAGCTTTTCTGGTATGCATACGCATTATAATACTGTATTAGGCCAGAAACAAAGAGGCTAAAGATAGCGATGAAGACAGATACATTTCACACGGTGCGATACCAAGCTTGGTTTTTGTTTGTGAGTGTGAGGTGCGAAGTTATTTGCTCTGAAATTAGTCCCTTGTCACCTGTGAAACTCCACTGAGAAAGGCTGAAAAATGTTTGCATTTCATAGAATGCAAATTTATATATAAATAATGAATAGTAAGATAAAATAAGCCTTGATGACATGCTCAGGAAGTTGGGATTTACAGAGTTCAGAGCTATGGGAGCATGTGCGCGCTTGTTTTTTTTCCCTCCACTCACTTCCAGCACCTAACCTGGGAACTGGAATTGCAAATCTGATCTTGGTATGCTTCTTAGCTAGTCAAAAAAAACCCCAAAACCCAAAAAAACCCACCCCACCAAACAAAAGACTCTTCCATAAGCTTAGCTGCTTGTTTTTAAATGGGTTCTCTGTTGGACCCATTTCTCTCCACTGAGTACCTAGGCAGCCTTACAAAACTAGTCTCCTAGGCATGGCCTGTCAACAGTACAGGCATGGGAGTACTGAAGTGTACAAGTGTACATGAGGTTTCATCTTCCCCTCCCAATGACATGCCCCAAGCCCTCCCTGATGCTGGGCTGATAACCCAGTCACTTTGACCTCTAAAATAGTTCAAGCTCCTGCTTACTTTTACCAGATGTTCTAGATATAGTCTGTGCTGTACCTAAGCTGGGAGATAAAATAGCAAACTTCAGGTTTCAGCGTTATTTGTAGTATTGGGATTTTGGAATGTACTGTTGACAGTTGAATTAAAATTCCACTAGCCTTTCTCCTGTGGAATATTACCTAGTTTCCTTGCAATGTTCTCATCAGAATTGATTTGTGACTCAAGGGGAAGCCCCAAAATGTCTAGGAGTATGCCAGATGTAGAAGTACTTAATTTCTCACTTTAGTGTCCTGCAGCCATATCCCCGTGGTGCTGAGCACCATAGGATTTGGGTTGAAGGCTACCCTGTAAGTCAACAGCGAACTACAGCAACTGATTGTAAATGATATTTCTTTTTTTTTGTGCAAAGAAATGGCTACTGTTTTCCAAATGTTAAAGAATAGAACAGAGATTTGGTGAAAACAAGGTTTAGGTGTGATAAATTCAAGTTATATTCCTTTGTATACAAAGGGGATTTGCTCTGAAGTCACAGTACCCAGTTATTCTACATAGTTGAGCCCAAATGCACAACTAGGTTAAAATATTGCTGATGAAACCTCTGCTAATAGATGGTGTGTTTGGATGAGTTAGGAGAGTAATGTATGGATGAAAAGGCTTCAGCAGATTGGAGCGTGTCTCTCTTATCAAACAGCAGAGAAATAGTCGCACTTGGGGTTTTCACTCCTGCTCATCATCAGCTGGAGAACTGGTATCAGTTAAGTCTCTGAAAATCTGCAAATACCTTTAAATGTAGCTAGTTGGAGAGAGAGGTTAATAAGAAAGGAAAGTAGCTGAGCTGTGCTGATCTGTACTTCAAAGTGAAGAGATGCTTAGACCAGAAAAAATGAAGTAGAAGAGTGCGGAGTCTTGGAGCCTACTCCAAAGATTTAAAAAATATTATTATTGCTAAATTTAGATTTGATATTAGGAAGAAATTCTTTCCTGTGAGGGTGGTGAGGCAGTGGAACAGGTTACCCAGAGAAGTTGTGGATGCCCCATCCCTGGAAGTGTTTGAGGCCAGGTTGGATGGGGCTTTGAGTGACCCCCCGGGGCAGGGGGCAGGGGGGGTTGGACTAGATGATTTTTAGGGCTTCTTCCAACCCAAACCATTCTACGATTCTACTAATGGCTTATGCTGTTACAAACAGCATTTTGCTTGATTAATAATAAAAATAACAAACGTTTATGGAGGTCAACAACCTTTCCCTTGTTTGATAAGAGAAAAAAAAAAGTGTCTTCAAGAGACAGCAGCTATTTTTGAAAGCCAAATGTATCTTTATAGATAAAGCTTAGCCTTCTTTTCAGAAATAACTGAAGAACTTTGGCTAATGCTAAAAGCAAGAACAATAACAAACTAAAACAGCAAATCAGTCCAAGACAGATGCTAGACACAGAAAATATAATTCCAGATAGTGCATTTCTAGATAAGCCCAAATGCTCCAAAAAGGAGCTCTGGTACTAGAAAGCATAAGGTAATTTTATTCATTAGCAACACGACCCTAATTGATCATCAGAAGACCAGTAATGTCATAGCAATAATATTATGCCTGGTTCAGGAGTGAGTCCTCCAAGAGACTGTCTGTAGCCTGCCACAGCAGGTACTGCTAGGTGAGAATTTGTTCCTGTGCCTGTAGAGTAGTAAGATTGATTACCCAAGACTCCTGCCTAAGAGGGCAGGGGTGGAAAAGGAACAGGTCTTTTCTATGTTTCTAAGTAGTGAGGAATATTTCACCACAAAGGAAGCAGGATGGATTTCTTTCAGTAAAAGTTGAAACTTGTATTGTCCTAATGATAACAATGGCATCTGTAATGCTCAGAAAAGGCATACTTTGTTTCATAATTTTGACAGCCTGCTTTTCTCTCTCCCACACATCTATTCCTGCTCTCATCAGATAATTGCAGATCCACAAACCAGTGAGTTTCATGGGTCAAGAGATCTTTAACCTCTTTGGGAATACATAGTATTAATAATCCACTTTGTTTTTTCAGTCCAGTGAAGCAGTGACCTTGTGAAGGAAAGAAATGTTTCCACACACCCTCCCCCCTCCACATGAGCCTCTTTAGTACATTTGTGATACTTTTTAGCATTTAAATCCAGTTTGTGAGTGCAAACAGGCATAGCAAGGTGTAATACTTGCTAGTAAATTGCCTGGCTTTTGACCCTTGAAATTCAGATTGTTAGATATGAGGACAGAGATTTAAAAGAGGATCTGTTTAAATGAACCTGTCAGGATAGTTTCCCATCATCTCTAAGATGTCTCCCCTCAGGTTGTTCTTTAGATAACAAGACCCTAAGAAGCTTGAAATTAAAATCTGGTTTGGCTTTTTTATTTTTTAAAACAGTTACTTGTTTCTGTTAAATGCAGACAATTTGTTTATTGTAGGGTAGCACAGAAAACATCACTCTTGTTTCCATGTGAGGTTTGATGAGGGAAATCTGAAGAATATGTTTGAAAGGAGAAACTGGAGAAATAAAGAATGTGAAATCCTGTTTAAGAATGTTTGCTGGAAAATAGGAAAAATGGCCATTTATGCATAATACAAATTCTGATCTCTTGGAGTATGTAAACTCATAACTGTATTCATCAAAATACTTCCTTCTGGTAATGCTGAAATTAATCATATATACACTGCCAGTAGTCATTTTGTGTGCCTGTACAGTTTGTGTGCTTGTGCTCACATAAAGTAGTCTAAATAATAGAACCTGAGAAAGCTGGAGCAAAATGTCCTCTTCACTCTTTGAAAATTCTCTGTTAGCTTCACTGAAATTGGCAGGCTCCCTCCCAAACTCCTTCACTGCAGTCAGACCACATTACCTGGAAGGGGGGGAAATCAAGATAATTTCGAATGTAGTTTTAAGGAAGCTATACAAAAAAAAGCTTATTTAACTTAGACATCATCAACGTTACTTAGAAGGATGCAATATTAATTTCAGAATAACTTTTGGTTTGTGTTTTTGTGCATAATTAGTTACCATAATTTCAGAAACAAAGATAATAATTTGAAATCTTGCCCAGTGCGTATGGATATTGATGGCTGAAATGGTGGAAGAGCTTTAATGTGGTTGGTGACAAAGAAGAAAGGAAGTTCAGGCTGGATCGTGGCAAGCTTTACGTGTCTGTCAGGTAAAGGATGCAGGAGCCTTAAGGGTCATTGTATTCACTTATTTGACTGAAAGAAAACAAGGAATATTAGATTTAAAATCACTTGTTAAGAGCATTTGTAAGTATTGCGAGGTAGTAATTTCATTTTACAGTGACTCTTGAAATGAATAGGGACAACTAAATTTTAATACACAAGTAACAGCAACTGCCTTTCACATGCAGAGTGATTTATTCAGTTTCTTAAAATAGTTTATCACTTCACTATTTAAAATCTTGAAGTGGGCTCTTCCCACTGGGCATCAATATTTAGCCTAAACATCAGCAAAAATGGTCAACATTGGTTCATGTTAGATCTTACAATCTTAAGCGATCAGACAGCAAGAACTATCTCCTGCATGAATAGCACAGGGGTGGTGGGAGCTCTAGCTTGCCTGATTTTGTTAAAGGGGAACCCCTGGGCAGGAATTCAATTTTGTCATCTGCACAGCTCTCAGCAGCTTGTTGCACAACATAACTCTCAAACACTGCCTTAATTTTAGAGAGTCTCCTCCAAAGCCCACTGAATATGAAATCTCCTACCAGCTTTAGCAGTCTCTAGGTAGGCATTTTTTCAAGTGCTGATGGAAATGGGAACTATGGTAACTGTGCTTTTTGATGAAAAGGAACCATGTCCTTCATTAGCTGACATTAGAAGTATCTTGCTAGCTCAAGTATTTTATTTCAGCAACAAGGTGGGGGGTTGAGTTATTTTTGCATTTTTACTAGTGTCTATAATTGTTTTTTCCTCTTTTTGCTCATCTTTTCACCAATGGCCACAGCACGCTCATTGTTGCCTGCAGGTCAAATTCCAAATGAGACAGCTGTTCTGATTTGGACATGGGGTACATGGCATCTCCCTGGCAACTGGAGCTGCACAAAACTGCCTGCGTGGCTCTGCCTGATAGTTTCGTTTCTTCCCTCATTTTAGTAGCCATCGCTCACATGAGAAAGGACACTGCAGGATTAGGGAGGATATAATGCACAGATACACAAGTAATGGAACCTCAGAAATGCTGTATGGTTTGATTTTCTGCATCCTTCCTTTCAAAACTTGTTTTATATTTAAAATGTATTCTTGTGTACTCAAACAGATACACACATGGCTAGGTTCTGTTGTGTGTGTGAAAATATTCTCCAGGCACATAGGATCAGTATAGGATTTGCTTTAGTTAACTGCAGCATTGAAACCAGCATAGAGAGCAGGAGAACATAAACGGCTTTGTTGAATAAGAGACCTTTATGCACATTGATTATCACTTTGTTTTTATATTTCTCTGTTAGAAAAAAATAGCAGTTGTTTTTGCTGGCAAAAACCACTTCTGAATTATTGGAGACATCACTCTGTTGCTGACAGCGGCGTCTCACCTGATGCCAGCTCCTTCATCCCCCAGGAACAGAAAGTGAGATGGGTTTCAGAAATCCCTTGATACAAAGCATCAAGGCTGTTGAATTAGTGGCACCTTGATGTTTTTAAACTTTCTTGTCCTTACTGTATGGGCACTGTCCAGAGTATATATAACAGAATATTTGAAGTCAAGTGTGAGCTTAGTGTATAGTCAAGGGGTACCAACAAGTCCTTGTGTTTGGGAAAATGTCCTAGAGCTGACTCTCCATTTGCTGCCGGTGAAGGTGCACACATAGATTACAGGTATTGGTGAATCTTCTCCACTTTGCCTCTGTATTTGGCCCTGGGCTTGCTCTTGCTCTTTGACATCAGTGGGATCTCTTGGCTTCTGTTTTGAGGGGTTCCTCACCGTACTGTAAAATTCTTTTTTATATTACCTGGAAATGCAGGGAAAGCCCTGTATCCATGGTTTTTGTATCCCCTTTAGAGAAAAGGGGGAGGGGGAAATGATGTAACTTAGTAACTGAGAGCCCTTTAGCAAGGTGAAGAATTGCATTAGCAGAGCTGGGCCATCTCCCTTTATGATTACATAGCCTTATTCCATGGACTTGCAGCTGTCACTGCTACTTCAGCCACCTTGCTGCCCAGAGACCAAAATGCTTGCACCTTAGGTCAGAGTGGCAGCTCTGCCTCTTGCTTATGACCCAACTCAAAACCTCCAGAGGGGAACGAAAGGAGCTCTACCAATGCACCCACCTGCATGGGGGCTGCCCCCCTTGCTGACGTGCACGAGTGCAGGGCAGAGGGCTGCCTGGAGATAGGAAGGACAAATGAAAATGCAAGACTTGGATACAAAAACCTGTGTAAAATATAGAGAAAGTATGTAAAAATGAGTTACCGTGGCTGTTATAAAAAACCGATCGTGGCCACAATTAACGCCTCTCGTTCTGTCAGTTCAATTCTCTCTCCTCATGGAGATTTGCCTCTTACACACCCTTGAAAGCATTTTAGTTACTTTTTTTTCATTAACCTGTATACACTACATGGGTTGCCTGGCTTTGGGTGTAATTGCTGCCAGATGACCAGTTAACTTAGTGGTGATACACATACTCAGTGAAAAACAACGTGCCAAGAATACTTACCTAATGACCCAGATTCTGCTAATCGCTTGTGCAAACAAGACTTCCATTTGCCAGATACAGTGCTGAGTGATGCAAAACCTGAAACAAAACTGTATATGTACAAAAAGGTGTTTTGTGGGGAACATGGACTACAGAAAGTGGCATGTCCAAGGGCCTTCACCCTTCTTGCTTGAAAGCATGATTACTTCCTTCTGGTGCAACTGGGTGCTAATTACAGCTTTATGGGATCTGGGCAGGGTCTTGTAGCTTTGCTGCTTGAGAGGGGATCGCTGCTCAGGACAAAGGGATTTTCTGTCAGAAAGAAGGAAGAATATAGATTTCCCTGAAGTCATGAGGTCTCTGGTAAGCCAGAAGGCATTGTAACACTTTATTAGAGAAAGGGAATAGAAAAGCAGCGTGAGATGTATATGACTAACAATGGCAGGCCTCAGGCCTGGTTTTCTTTTCTTTTTTTTTTTTTTTTTTTTTTTTTTTTTTTTTTTTTTGACTCTTTCTGTGAAGGTTAACTAGGGAAATACCTCTTTTCCACCAGAAGGCTTTCCACACTGAAAAATTGCAGCCATGCCTTCTGGCTTCTTGGTCTCTGAAAGCTGCAGGGCTGATTGGTTTGAACAGCTTTGTGGAAAACAGAGGCAATTCTCCTTCTCTGCCTAGAATTTAGGACTGAAATAGCTTTAGAGTCACTTCCGTGTAGGGAAAGTAGCACACGTGGGCTATTCATCTGTTTTATTTCAATTTAGCGATAAGACTTATTTTTCTGCCCCTCTCATAATTCTTACTGTGTTGTAAGCCTTAAATGAAAAAGCTATGAAGAAGAGAGAGATATACTATAGGGTCTTGGGAACGAACAGTTACTAGAATTACAAAGTTTGGGGCAGAAAGTTTGTTGGGAGACTTGGAAAATCTAGCTGGGAAAACACAACTGCCCTCCATCTATGGGAGCTTTGCAAAGCATTGGCACAAGAGTAGTAAAATAAGTTGATATCTGTGGCAGCTGGGCTACCTCTACCTGTCTATAAAGGCACGTAGCAGGCTAGTTGGTCTATTTAGGACTTTTTGGGAGAAGGTGAATTAAATTTTGTGGACACTGCTAGCTCCCCAGCTGTACACGGGAATGGGTCAGGTGATTGCTGGTTGGCACTTACATATAAAAAAAGGCTCTTTATTTCCAAGGGCAAAGGAAACATGAGCTTCCTTGATCTGGCTTGCTAATATGCTCCTTCCCGCTCCCTGTGTGCTGAAAATAAGACTAATTCTCTCTGCGTACCTACTTAGTATTTCATTTCTCTTGCAGAAGTTTTAGGGACCTTTTCATGAGCTGGTGTCGATATTTTTGTGCCAGCTGCTGTTCAGAGCAGGAGCTCTTGGGAGCAGGGCTTGTTAAAGTGCAGTCCTGGCTTTTGCAGATAGGCTGCTTGATAGAGTGCTATTTCTTGATGATTTCTCATTCCTCTGAGGTAGCAAAACAAACAATTGAAATAATTTATGCTTGACTCTAGTCCACAGCTTTTCTCAGACCCTGGCACAGGTCCATTAGAAAGCAAGTTGTCCTGGCTGAATTCCCTAGCGAAAAGGAGCTGAGTACTTCATTTTATTTCCCATCAGTGTATATCACAAAACTAGTCTAGCATTAATTGCACAGCAATTGTTGTAGCAAAGCACCTCTGACTGCAGTGATGGAGGGAAAGGGTGGTGCCAGAAAGCAAGCCTGAAGCACCTGGGGTTTCATCCAAAGCCTAATTAGGTTTAGAGGACCTTTCCATGTGGATTAGGCTTTGGATCTGACTCAGGAAGAGCAGCCTGAGGCAAGGATGGTCAGAAAAGGTGGATTCAGAGAGCTGAAGGAAAACAGTCCAGCTCTTGCCTGTGCTGGGACCATTGTTAGAAATCTCAGCTTGCATGAACGTTAAAGACTTACTCAAACTCTACACTGAGTTCAGTATGTAATCTCTAGTGAAATCTTTTTCCACTGCTACCTTTAGGAGGAGAAACAACCAAGAAAAATGGGAATGCATGAATGCTATAATATCCCATGGGAAAATCTCTTTGTTTCCGCCTGCCTGCTCCTTTTTTAAAGAACCTCTCCCCTTTCTCCCTATAGATAGGAGAAGCAGGGAGAAGGACTTTAAAAAAGGACCAGAGTTCTCAAACTTTAATAGTTCTTAAAGCAGAAGTTTCAAAAGTCCCTGGGAAACTATTTTATATATCTCTGTATATCCAGAATGGTTTATTAAGATCCTAGCGATTCCCTTGCTCCATGTAAGAGAAAATCTACCCTCACTCAATCTCTAAAAATCTGATTCAACAGCTGCACTCTAATTTTTGCAGTTTCCCATTTATTTACTTCCTAGTGCCTGTTATAAATCACGTAATCCTAGTTACGTGCTCCATCTTTCCACTTGCCACAGCTCTCAGTATTTCCCTTGAGTCTTTTTTCTTTCTTTTCAACCTTGTGTACATGTTCTGATCAGTGAAACCAAAATTCATCTACTTTCCCTCTGACTTCTCTGTTTCAGAGATTAGTATCCTTGTCTTCCGTGTTTTTGTTCCCTCAGAAGTCCAGAGGGACATAAAAGTTTTGCTCTACAATGTGCATACTTCCCCTACTTATTTACATTTTCCTGAAATCCATGTGATTTCTTTTGCTAAGAAGTCAAAATAACCACAAAGAAAGCAGCAGTCCTATAACTTGATCTTTTGAAAAAGAAGAAAAAGCAGAATGAAAGCAACCACTGGTGCTTTACAGTTTCTTTAATAGCCTCTGGTCTTTTGGGTTTTTTGTTAGCTTTCTTTACGGATACGTATCTAGCTATGACAATTTATCAGAAAGTCTTAGGAGGAAAAATGATGTAACATAGCATTATGTTTCATTTCTGAAGAGTAACAACTTTGCAGTCCCTGGACCTAAAACTCCAAATTCTGAGTAATTTTTAGATTACAGCAAATAGCTACTTAGTTTTTAATTAATTCACCAGGTAAGAAGTGCTCTGTGATGACTGAGTGGAAGGCACCTGTCTGTGTCCAGGTCAGTAATCTGTAAGAGTGTAAACAAATACAGAAGGGCTAAACCCCAAATCATTAAGGTGACTGTAATCAGGCATCTGCAACAGCTGCAAAATTACCTTGAAATGTTGCTCTATCTGTACTGCTGTTGAAAAACTTAGTTGTTTAAAGAGAAACAAATAATAATGGGGACTTCTGGAAGAAAAAGCAACAAACATTAGTCATAGAGAATGATAACACTTTCTGTTTGCTTTTAAATTGTCTTCTAGAATTCTTTACTAGAAATACAAGTTTACATAAAAGTAATGATTCTCCACTGAATTTCAGAAGGGTATTTCTGCCCGTAAAACTTGCTGAAAACAAATCTATTCTGCACCACCTGGTAGTGAGGACAAGAAATGTACCTGACTTACAAGTGTCTCTATTACTCTCTCATCCTTGTGGATATATATGGCTGTTGTATTGTACATGACCTTATTCAATGTGCTTTCCGAATATTTAATTTTGTGGAGATTTTAGCCTCTTGGAAAACTCTTGAAGAGCTCCCAAGCTATTTTTCCCTCCCTTCCCTTTGCCCGTTTCAGTGTGCTGTTGCGCATGATGTTCCTCAGCTGTGAGGGCAGGGTAAAAGGCTCTGGCCTCTTTTGCTGGAAAATCTCATTCAGTCTGTGGCCTGTTCCACAGAGCAGATAATGTGGTTTGTAGCACCACGCTGTAGGCCAATTCTGCGAACTGATGGAGGCTGGTTGCTTTCCCAAGAGATCAGGGTTAGACTGTGGCCAAATAACCCCTTTGACAGAGCTGCAGAGGGGGAGGAAGATTATGGTAGTGTCTGGGGCTCAGGGAAGGGTGGAAAACCTTAAACTATGTTTTGCTGTGAGAAAAAGCCCTGACTTGCAACCATCTTGGAAGCTCACAGGTTACTAGCTCTGGTTTCCTCCTGTTTTCTGTCAGATTTGTTTTGCATAGCTCATATTGCTATCTTTAGGCATACGAAGAGCCTAGGAGGTTTCTCTGAGAGGCATTTACAGTTCTATTGTAAGAATGCAGCAAGGTTGCAATCTTTAAAGAGATGCAAACAGCACCTTGAATTCTCCGGGGATATTTTGACCCAAGGAGCAAACCTGTTTTCCCCTCAATTGATTTGGTAATGAAAGGATGGAATCCTGGAAACATTTATTACCTGCTAGGTGAACTGGAGAGAGACAAGTACATTGGAGTGGTCTCAAGTCTTTATCAATTAGTAAATGAAGATGTCAGAGACACATCAAACGATATGAATCCTGTACCAGTGGCAGTGCAGTTCACGTTGCTTGCCTGGCTTTCTGCAACTTAAACAAATTCTGCGTTTTAGCTGAGCCAAGAGGTAATATTTTAAAAAGCCATTACTGTTAAATAGATGCTATTGGAAGAAGACTGGTCTTCTCAAAAGTATTAATAACTCATCAAAGCACATTACAAGGTGGCTGGTTTAAGAGGTATTTGAATGTGAAATTAAAGTTTGATTCCACTGGTAAAATACAATGTTTGTGTTTGTCAGAGATGAACTGCAAACAACAATTCGCTTGCTGACAGTGTTGCTTACAGCAGTTTCAAGTCAGTGTGCTCAGATAGGCATGGTGAATGAGAAGATAAATTTGCAAAGCTTACTGCTCGGTCAAGTGATGTGGCTCTGCCTTTTGTCCTTTCTCCTGTTTTGTGAAGTGTGAGTCAGAAAGCGTAAGTTTTCCACACTCTCAATCTTAAGGTGTTCGGCCATCCCAGAAGCTGAATGCGGCACCAGCACAAATCATTTCAGTGCTGACAGGATCTGTCAGAAAATACATATGAATAATGGTAAAAGGCAGCATGTCTCCAAATCCAAGCTGAAATCATGAGCAGGACCTTGTCGTTATATTGTTAAATATTTTCCTTCCACTTCAATTTGAGGTACCTGTTGCCCTTCTGTGACCTTACAAGATAAGTGTTGTGGAAGTTTTCCAGCAAAATTTTCACAGCTGAATGTTGTTGCTGCAGTTGGGGAGTCTGACTTTTGGAGTAAGTTTGATACAAAGAACTATTCATTACTCAAGTATTTCATAGACACGTCTTGCTTTACATATCTCCTTCACTGTATGCCCTTCCACAGGCTCGTTTTGTGGCTGCTGGGGTAGCATGCCCGTATAGGAGCCTGCAGGACTGCTGGCTTTTGTTGCAGAAACAGCTTGCATTTCACCAATTGCGCGGTCCCTTTTAGCAGTTCTGTGTCAGCCTGAGCAGGTTTCTGGCCACCACACACCCAGTGGGCATGCTATTCACTTTAATTTGTTTATTCATCTCTGTACCAGAGTAATCCTGAGATTCGGGTACGTGAGAATGTATGTTAAGCGCTACTGTATAGAAACTGGATGTTCTGATGGGATGCTTTTACCTCAGAGAAAAACTAGAGCAAGACAATTAATCTTTCATTTAGGATGCAAACTCTGGATCTAGGCATTTTTTCCTTCTGCCTGGAAGAGAGAGATGGAAACTACTGATGCCAGAGATTAGTGTACACTGTGTCCTATGTTCCTGTTTTCTTCCTTGTGGTTTTCCAGGTCTGGTATTCACAGCAGAGTAAGTGAATATAAAGTTAAATGCGCTATCATTCTCAGACTACTGAACACCACATCTGTACTTCATTAGCATCCAAATGCTTTTAAGCTGATTGTCTCCTTGGCCACACTGCTCCAGAGCTTACAGGATGGAAGTATCAAAAGTTCAGAAATAATGGGTTGCATTGTTGCTGAAGGGAATCTGTGATTAGTGGAGGTTTGCACTTATATTGTATTGAGGAAATAAAGAATGCAAAGGATTTTTCTCTTTATTATTGAAGTGTATTCACATTTAAAAAGAATAATAATTAGACAAACGTTGCTGGAGAACATGAGGCAGTTTATTCATAGTCTTCATATGTTTTGTAGAGCTTTGTTTATATGTACATAATTAAGAAAGAGATGATGAGCTCTAGTAATTGCCAGGCTGATCTCTTTTAAGGAGTCAGTTTGAATTGGAGTGAGGTAAGAGAAAGGATTCCTGCTAACTTTTCTCTCTCAGATTCTCAGCTCTGCCGGGCTAGGGTTGAAATGGAGATGGACTCACAAAGAAAACATAATAGCCTGACTGTGTTTTGGTTAGCAGATGTATCAATCTGTGTGGACTGAAGCACAACTGAAGCGGAACAGTTTTTATTAGGAGAGGTGCTCTACTTGTTCAGTAATGGACTAAAAGGAGATAACTGCAGTGTGAGAGTGAAGTGCTTAATGGGAATGCCTGAGCCTAGGACAGCCGGGGTGCTGTGCCCCAGCAAGGAAGCGAGTTAGCAGATCCGTGTGAGAGAATTTCTTACGCCTGTTGTCCCCTGGTAGTGGCATCACTAGAGATTCACTCAGCGATAAAAGTATGATAACCAAGTGGTGCAAAGAGATAAAAGCTGCTATCTGCTCAAAATAAAAAGGTCATTAGGGGCACAGAAAAACCTTTGCTGGAGCCATTTGCATTGTCAGCTCTTTTCCTGAAAATCCCTGACTGCAGAACTTGGAGGTAACTCAGCTCTGGGATTTACCTTCACAAGGGAGGGTAAGCCTGGCAAAAATCAAGCTATTGAAGTGTCTGGATCTCTTGCCCCATGGAAAATGAGAATCTGACTCCTGCAGTGGAAGAGCAGAGCAAACACCTGACCTACCTGAGGCAGTGGCTGGGTGGGTGGGAAGCAACACCCACCGGTAGCTCAACAGTGAACCTGCCAGGTTCACTGCAGTGAAGGCTTTGAGTCTGCAAACCAGAGGGTGAAACAGACACTGGCAGCTCATGCAGCCAGCTTAATCTGCAGCAGGAATACAACCAGGACCTGCCCGCTTAGCCTGTGAGGGAAGGAAGCGCAGCACGGACTCTCCCTCTTGCTCAGCTGAGTGGTTTATGCTTTGCCTGGTTGCACTGCTGGGACACTCTCATTTTTCAGCTTGCTGAACACCGATATAAGTAATATATACATTTCAGGCCTGTCACTGCCCAAGGTTATTTATGAATTAACATTTTCCTTTATCATTAGGTAGAAGTAGTTTAAGTGAATACATACTGAATGTATAAATCTGCCAACCCTGCTCAAATAAGGGACAGCAGTTGGAAAATAGCATGCCAATTTAGGCAAATTTCAGAGAAAATGTTTTTTCTATCCTCATGGCCCAAGGTGAACATGATTTGAAGGCTCATTTCTGATGCAGTGGTACAGTGGCAGAGCCCCCTCTTTAAACAAAATAAACCTTTGGCTATCAATGCCTGCTGAGGGTGTCAGGGAGTCATTGGTGCAGGAGAGTTGATATACTACCTGTGGAGGCCTGGATTGCAGTTTGCTCTGAGATAACAGTGGGAAATGAGTTAGCCACCTCATTTTCAGACGTGCTCAGCATCCTCGGTTCATCTGAAGTCAAAGGATGCTGTGGCTTTCTAGTACCTTGTGATGAATCTCTCCTGTAGCAAGAAGGCATTTGTCTATTTTAAAGCAACAAACAGTCTAATTAGTGTCCTAGCCCACAGGGCTTCAGGCTTCATATCTAGAAGAGTCAAGATACTGAAAATAAGGACTGTGGGACCATGCCAGCAGTGAGACACCTGGAGAAAAGGGACAGTGATCTTAAGCTCCTAACAAGGCTCTTAGGGAACCACAGTCTCCTCGGGTCAGCTGTCAGATTGTGCTAGTAGACCCACAGCCTGTGCAGTGCATGGCAGCAAGCTCACCTCCCAAGTGATAAGCTTTTACCCAGCAGTTCAGATTGTGAATGTGTTTGTAACCAAGGCTTAGCTGCATTTTAAGGTTTGGGCTTTCTCCTGCCCCATGTGACTCGTAAGCTGCTCAGGCTAGCCTCATCCTGGCCAGCTGGCTGCTGGCTCTAGGGCCTCTGTCATGGCTCCAGGCCCGTTCTGCTTCCCTTCACCTGCCCAGTGGAGGCTGGAGGGGCATATCTGGCTTCGCAGCTATTGCACTTATCAACCTGAACACTTCTGCTTGTCACACCATGATGGAAAGCCTGTCCTTGCCTTTCTAGCCTGTAGGAAGAGATGGCTCTGTGACAGAAGGAAGAGCTGTGAGTTTTCATAACCACTTTGTAACACTCTTGGGAAAAGGCTACAGCGAACTCCAGTCCAGAAAGTGATCCTCATGCTGATAGAAAGCTTTTTGTAGTTACCTGGTTATAGACACTCCTCTCTTCAGGCAAAGGCTGAAATATTCTGAAGGAGAAACTGCATTTCTAAAGGCTGTCTGTAGCCTTTAAAAAAATACATCAAATTTTAATTTGATAGAAGGCACTCACTCTCTCCTGCCTGATCTGCTGTCTCAAGATGCTCTGTGCCATCCCAAGCCACATCCAGCTGACACACTGCTTCTAGGTGAAGGAATCTGAAAAGTCTGGAGTCCAGCTGGTCGTTTACAACAAACACCCGTTTGATGACATGGTTCTTTTTCTTCCTAAAGAACTTATAGATTTAGGAGGCAAGAGAGAGAGAAAGGCAAAGATAGTGTTATAATTTATTGTCCCTGTTCTACAGATAGGGAACAGAAACCCAGGCTAGAATTATGCTGTCTTTTGAGAGGCAAACCTACAGCAACTTGAAAATCCAGATTTACTGTCCATCTAGACAACTGGAAATCAGTCTCCTATGCTGACTAAAGGCTTCTCTCCGGTAAACGCTGTACCCAAAAGTGCTTGGCAGCCTGGCTCAGTATGCCAGCAGCACACAACTAATACGCCATTTGCAGAACTTTGGATGTAACCAGATGTCTGCAACGTGCATGAAAGAGTTTCTACGATGTGCTGACTGCTTCCATAGTATCTCCAGGAAGCGAAGGTGGCTGAATCTGGTGGCATACTGTCCACAAGCCACTCATCTGTGATGCAAACCTTGTTACAGAGATTGTACTTTGTTCAAGATGGTTTTAAGACCCTCTGTCCTGAGAATGTACGTTAATTGCCTTAACAAAAGGCTTTTATTTTGTCTCCTCACCTCAGCTGTGTCCCTCTAGCAGCTGCCTTTTACCTAGAGGTACTTTAACACTTCAACAGACCAGATGTTTGGATGCTATTAAGGCAGGCAGGTAAATTGAGTGCGTTTCCTTCACGGCACAGTTACCTCCCCAGCATGTGGCAGTGAGGTATGCTGTTACTCTGAGCCATAATGCTGTAAAGACTTTGAGACCATCTGTTTGAAAAGTGCCTGCTTCACCTCACCGGGCATGTCTGATAGAAGCCATCACAGGAGAGCAAGGCACTTTCAACCCTTTTATCTCATTGAATACTGCCACTGTTCCCCCTTTTTCTTTTCCTTTTTCATTCTCTCTCTTTCTTTTGTGAATTATCAGGAAACAATATAATCAGATTGCACTAATCAAACAAGCATCTGTAGCACCTGCTTTAGCTTTTGCATCGGCATGAAAGTATGCAAAACGTGACAGGTTTGACAGATGTAACTCTGGGAATGAAAGCAGGACTTGCACTGTGGGACAAGCACAGGGAGGAAAAAGGGGAAGAAAAGAGTGAGAGAAAGGGACGTCATTTGTATTACACTGGCAATTTACATCCAGTGCTTTCTGCTTTCCCTGTTCTTAGCGTGTGGCAAAGAGGAGGGTTTCATTCTGGCCATGAGTTGGGGAAAGCTAGGGAGCAGTTAGAATGATGCACTGCATCTCTTCTTCCCACGGTATTTGAGGAAACGGACCTGCGGTCAACTCTCTCCGAATGCAACGCTTGTTCTGTAGCACTGGCCAGGAGGCTGCTGGTCTTACGAACACTGTTTTCTATAACTGGTGGAAGTACTGCCCACAGCCCTGGACTGATTTGACTTGACAAGGCACCCCCATGGACAGAGTGGCTACTCTTCACTTCTCCTCAGCCTGTGGAGAGTTGCAGAGCTAAATATGTGGCAGCTCTGCAGCCTGTCCCCGCTCCCTCCCCACAGCACGGCTGCTGCTAGCGCTGCGTGACACAGAGGCAGCTCTGTGTTTGGGAGGAGGGCAGGAGGACTTGGCTCTCCTCAGCCCAGCTCTGCCTTCTCCTGCAGGCAAGGCTTACCCCGGAAAACTGGGGTTTTGCAGAATCTGTTTTGTGCCATGGAAGTGACAGCAATGTTGTAAACAGAGCAGCAAAAAAGAGAAGTGCAAAAAAGAAAGACGTGTGTGTATATATATATATAAAAATACATAAAATAACAACCCTAAATCAATCAATTATATTGGGTAATTACCAGGAGTGGCCAGTTAAATGACAGAAATGAGCAGATGCATTTCCTCAATAGGCACGTGGTCTCACTCGGTATGAAAGCAGTGGCAGAGATACTTTGACACGTTCATAGCCCAGAATGGGCTACGCATACCCAATTTATCTATAATTCTTTGAAAATATACTTTTATTCTGTAAAGATGTAAATATGATTATGAGTTATGAGGGTTATATTAGGGCACTGTTGTCAAAAACGTTTTTAACTACTCTCAACTGTCTGAAAGCAGATCTGTATGCACAGACTGGATTATGTTTATATTTAAAGGCAGGAACAAACAGAACACTGATATGACCAAGTAACATCAAACTTCCTATTAACAGGAGTACTTACCGTTCTCAAAGTAAGAGAGTACACTGATCAGTTCAGACATTTTCAAAACAGATCCTTGTCTCTAAAGTTTACATGTCTCAGTCTTTGTTTCCTCAAATTTAATTCATTTCATTGAAATGGAAAAATCAAAAATACTAAGGTACTATGCACCCAGTTCAGTCAGGCAATTTAAAAATGGTTTTACCTTTATGCACTAAGGAAATCAATAGATGTGTCAAATCTCTGTCTACAAAGCAGATTGGGACTAGGAGAACAAAGTAACTGGAAAGAATGAATTAGAGAAATGACAATTTTGGCTCCCATCAATTCTTTCCAGAAGTGACACATTTATCATGGAAGTCAGTCCAGAAAGCAGCTGCATACAGAGTGTGTCATATATCTGAGGTGATGCAATCTCTCTTTCCCTAATGTCAGATATATACACAAGCTGTAAAATGGCCTTCGGAGGCCAGCAAGTTTGGTCTTTTTTGAGCTGACATCAAGGTATTATTCATGCGTTAGACACTGTCTAGATGGCTGTGACTGCTGTCAGACTCGGGAATCTTTTTGAAATTTTTTATAGGCAAATATGAGCAGTAGCAAGAGGGCCTAGCCTTTTCTTCCCCTCTCCTTTCTGTTGACTCCTCTGTTCTTCAGGCTGTGTCATTTTTTAAGGGTAACATCTTGATGAGTGAAATACAGAACATGGTACATGAGGAATCCCAAAAGGCAGGCAGAGCATGGTACTTGACTTTCATCTCCTGTTCACCTTCAGCAATAATTTTGATGCCTTAAATGGTTTCCATTCTGTAAATTTGATGATGCATGATATGGAAGGGGGAGACAGAGTAGAGGGGAAGGCAAAAAGGAAGAATGAGTAATACAGGAGCTCAAAAATGTGATAACTATTAGAAAGCCCCCTTGAGGTGGTTGTGATTTTTGAAGAAAATTGTTTACAAGGAGCAAAAAGAATTTTCAAACTGAAAAAAATAAATTCCTGCTTTTAGGTTGTGTATTTTACAAGACTTGTGGGCAGTTTTGTTATTAGTTGCTGCAGCATTTATGTTGCAAATGATTTCAGTGCTGCAGTGTCCAGGCCACTGAGTTGAAAGAAAATTGAGGGTGCTGAACACTTCTAAAGCTCTCAGTTCTTCCAGCCTTAGAGCAGACGCAACATGGGAGGTGTCACAGCACGACAGTCCAGCTTCTGTGCCAGCACAATCTTGTGTGTGACCTTCACTGAATCACTTAAGCAATCCACTTTGTTAGCTTCTGTTCTGTAAACTAGGGATATACTTCAGTGACGAAAGATAAAGCCTGTTACAGACTGTAAGTTACCATACCTGCTCATCATACAATCTGTTTATGTAAGAGACATTATCTTTAGTGTGAGGAAAGTAGATAGGAGTAAGCAAGCATATTTGTTGCACGGTATAGATGCCTGATGAACAAAGTAATGAAAGAAAGAGGTAACTTTGCCAATTGGGAGAAGTGTTTTTTAAGTAGCTAATAAACATTAATGAGCTTTAAATGTGTAATACTTCCATTTACATGCGGACTTTGGTTTCTGAAGACCTGAGGCGCTTTTAAAATATTTCCATTGCAAAGACTTTGGAATCTATGTAGTTAGAGTTTTGTTGTTGTTGTTTATTTGCTTGTATTCTCTCAAGACTGTGGAGTAGTTGGGGGAGTATGAAAAGAATGGTTAATGCTGCTGGTTGGTAAAATGTCTATTATGGATGGATGATGGCTTTTACTTCAAACCTGAAAAAGTGGTTGCTGAGATTTACACAAGCAGAACAGTTAACCCTGCTTCATTTTTGTGGCTGCCTGCCTGTTACACTTCCCTGCCCTTTGAGTATCTCATTTTTACCCAGGAGATACCTCATTTAAGCCTTCCTCCTTGCTTTGTTTTCAATTTTCTTGTTTGTTTTGCTCTCTGAACAGCAATTTGTTGGTTGCTGCAACTCAGGTTCCTGAGGACAGCACAACTCTGGTCTGTCCTCTCTGTATATTGCAGAGCACGGACTCATGCCTGATTAATGGCTGCAGAAGCAAATCTTATGCTGTCCTGCTAATGTCCCTTCCTATCGGGCTTGGAGGAATGGGTACCACCTGTCTTTTTTGGTTATTTGAGCCAAATCAATAACAAACACCTGGCAGGGTGGTGGGACTATGAAATGCTGTTAATTCAGGACCTGGTTTTGGTCACAGTCAGGCAAGGAAGGAATTTCTTGCTGTTTATCTAGCTGTTGACTTTTAGTGTTACTGCACCATGAACTTCCAGAACCAGTCTGAATCTCCAGGTGAGCAAAGCTTGTGTTTTCCTTTGGTTTACTTTTGAGTAATGTGTCTGAGGATACTTGGATTGACTTATGGGTATAGCTTCTCTCAAGGAGTGCTGGGTTTTGGTGTTGGAGAGGACAGGCTGAGCAGGGGATCCCAGGGGATGACAGCACTACCAGATGGGCTGCTCTGAACATAACAAAATGACGATGAGCTGCTCTGTCAACCAAGCAATAGGACAGTTAGCAGTTTAAAACTTAAATGCAGCAGTTTCTCTCTTAACGTTATGACTAGTGTCTTACGACTTGAGAGCATTCAGGATAGCTGCATGGTTCTGATCCTTAAAATAAAAAAATGAGATAAAGCTTTCACTGCATCAATCAACAATATGCGGCCTATTTTATAAAACAGTTTATGCCACAGGTCACATTTACCATCGTTTCTTTTGCTCATCTAGATTTTAAAAGATTGGGAAGAATGCAATTTTAATGGAGTGCCTGGGAAAGCAGATATATTGCCTGCCATGTATGCAAATAATCACAAGCAATACAAATATACAAATACAAACTACTTTATATTAACATGCAAAGAACTTTGAGGAATTCTGGGTTTTGAGAAGTAGGGGTGTCTGTCCATATGTTAAGAATTAGCCTGATATAACAGACCTGATCAGGAAATAGCTTGAACATTGAGCAGCACTGACCTTTTTCCCCCCTCCTCAAATCAAACTGAAAGTGGTGTTATGCATTTTCATAAGCAAAAGTTCTGAAAAGATTAAAAAAAAAAGTTATTTGGAAATGGCAAATTGACTTGAAGATTTAAGTGGTCAGTCAAATGCTGTATTTGATTACAGCTTTCAATACAGGAGCAGTGATCAATAATTTAAGCTTCATATCAAAATAAAGAACACAATGAGTGCTTTTCTTGATTGGATTGGGCATTGCCAGATGGAAGCTTTTTCAGAAATCTCCATTTCATTGCTTTGCCTGGTCCAGTCACCCATTTTGCTGAGTAGGGTGTGCAAGTCTCAGGTCTTACAGAGCATATACTGCCAAAGCTGAGGAGAAATATTCAGATACTGCAAGAAGCATTTCATTCTGCAAAAGAAATGTTAAGGCAAACTTTCATCATTTGATTTAAACAGATTTTACATGAAAGTAAACATGTTTACTCAAAGAAGCTTAATCAGTCAGAGGATTGGGTTACAAGTAGGAAATCTCAGAGCTAGTTAAGAATTCATCCTGAAAACTCCTTGGAACACTTAATTGTTTTTTCTTACCTCCCTCTTTCAAATACTATTCTATGGAAGGAAGATAATTTACTTCAGGGAAATGTTTAAAGTAGTTTAAAATTTATTCAGGGCATGTAAATCCTTTTAGTTCCATTTTTATATCACAAAATGTTTTTGTAAGCTATCTTCAGAGTGAAATGCACTTAAGCCGTATGTTTGTAGAAATAAACAAACAAATGTCCCTCTTTTTGCGCATCATCAGTTATTCTTTTTTTTTTTTTTCCACAATTAAGGGGTACTGAGGAAACATTGTATAGAAGATAGACATGGAGAGATGAACCTGAAAGGGACCAGAATTTGCTGTGAGTGTTTCCTGGACCTAGGAAACATCACTGAAAATATATATTTACTTTCCTTCATTTTCTTAAGTGTTTTCCTTTCTGACATTGCTGATAAATTGGTATATAACCTCTTTTATAAAACACGAGTTCATCCTCGTTTCAAGATCTGCTTAAGAAACAGTTTAAATTTGTGGTAGAATTTCAGGGCAGTTTGGTCACAGCAGGGCTTGAGACTGTCAGTTCAGACAGCTGAGAGAGTGGTGATCAGCAGACAGACTTTGCTGTTGCTGAGCATCGTTAAAGAAAGTAGGAAAAAAAATCCATGGTAGCTTTTTTTGTTAAGGAACTGGTACTAAGCCGAAAAGGATGCCTCAAGTCTTAGCCTAGAAAAAGGCTTGGAACACATAAAATGAGTAAGCCAAAGTCAGCAGTGACAGAATATTCAGGCTATTTGGAAAGCTTTGCAGTTTGCAATTGCATTGCTATTTCTGAGCTTATACTGTGACCCCCTTCTCCTCTAGGGAACCGCATTGACATCAGAGATGGGAACATACCGGTGGCTGCAATGATGCTTTGGCAGGAGGTAGACAGAAAGTGGTTTGATTTAACTTTCAGACATGGTCACTGAGGTCTCTCAAAGTGTCATTGGTTTATGCTCTTCTTTAAAGTGATTCTACTTTGAATCTTGTCTCAGTGAAGCCAGAAATGGGCTCTACTAATGAGGAAGCCAGGATCCTTTTATCAGGTCCCTGGGGGAGTGCAGGGAGTTTCAGACCCTTTCCACCTCAACTTTTCCAGTTTGTGTGAATCCCATAACCCCTATGAGTGTGTTAACCTTTTTAGCTAGGGTTTACAGCAGGGGTTTAAACCTGAACATATTCAATCACATCTTGCCAAGACAAAAAACTTCACTAGCAACAGGGGGGACATTTGTTGCTGTGGTCTGTGTTCCCTGGCAGGATTCTGCCTCAGGCACGGTAGCAGACCTTGTTCTGATGGGGCTGGAACTGCTGTGCCCCTCCGAAGAGAGAACTTGGTGCAGCATCTTTGTGCCATTATGTTCAGTTTCCAAATATGAGATTAGTTTCAAGACCTTTCCTGCTATCCTGTCTCACAGTGATGCAGGGGAAGACCATTCAGGTGGCTGCAGTGAGCATGAGGAATAGTAAAAGAATTTCCTCTGAGTAATGTTATTTACCCGTCTACTGAATAGCATAGTCTTAGCGTCTGGAATTACAGGAGGTTGAAAAAAATTAACAGGAAAATAGTGGATTCTCAAAAACCTAGAGGAGACACCCAGCATGGCTGACACGTTTTCCATTTCCACATTTCCATTTTCAATTAAGAAACTGAAGTAGCTTGATGAAAATGCAAGTGTTTGATTGCATAGATGGAAATTATTTTTAAGTAGTTTTGGAACTAACGTGCAGATATACAAGTAGGAAAAGTACAAACTCTATCTTGTCTTTTGCTCAGCATGTCTTTATGGGGAAAATCCTTTTCCCCCTCTTCTTTCCTGATCTCATTTGAAGTCTTTTTGAACTACCACCTGTAAAAAATATCAGATAGCAAACTAGGAACCAGGTTGCAGAGTCAGGAAGAGTGCCTGAGCATTTAACTGAGTGTTACCTACAGTTGGCTTGGGATATGTTATAGCTGATCCATAGTAATGCCCACTAAATGCCATGAATATATTTTAAAATATATTGGCAGAATTATACCAACTCTGAACCCAAAAGACATTATCTTCCCCTTTAAAAGTTTTGAAAAGAAATAGATAATTTGGAATTCTTTTCAAAATATTATTTTTATTTAGAAATGCATTTTGGCTAAAAGTTTTAAAAGTTTAGTATTTTGAAATAAAAATACTTTATTAAAATTATCAATACTGGGTAGAATATTGACTGGTTTTGTCAGCCAACTTACATAGCAGATTTTCTTACTAAAAAAAGCAAAAGAAAAAACCCCTTCTCCACAGAAATTTCTGCTTGTCTAAGCCTTGTCAAACGCTGGTAGCTAAGGATAACTGCAGAGCAGCAGGTCAGACAGGAGAGCTCAACATCCGTATTGCGCACTTGTCTCTTCTGGATCTGCTCTGTGATACCTGGAGTATCAGCACAACAAGTAAATCTTGCTTCAGAGTTACAGTACAGTATTTTTCATTAAGATTTGAGAACTGCTATTATAGGGATTGATATAAAAACAAAATAAAACCAAAAAACCAAGCAAACAAAACCCCCGTGCAACAAAACAAAGAGCTTGTTTATTGAGAAAAATTGAATTTTGTGTCAGGATGTTTTCAAAAGGATGGTGACTGATTTAAGTTTTTTGTAAGGCAAGTAAATGTTTGAGGTAAAAATTCTTGTAAGAAAGAATTCCCTTCTTGTCACACCCCTGCCACCTGCTTTACCTGTATTTATACATATCTGCCATGTTTATATATTTTTCTAGACAGTTCTCATTATTACCACTGACCAGGGATGGGAGAAGGAAAGTGCAGATGATGAAATAAATTGGGAGTGGAGGATGGAAATTCTGCCTTTTCATAGGAAAGCTGTCAGATAGATTAATGGCTGGGCTGAGCCAAATAGCTCCGTTATCAGATCAGATAGAGACCTCTCCCCTCTCTTGCCAAAATAAATGAGAAAGGGGGCTCTGATATGGATTTTGTGAAAGATTAACCCCTGGAGAGTAAATTAAAGACAGGATAATAGAGTTCCTTACTACACATGTGTCCTCTGATAAATTGGGATGAATGTAATCTTATATATGCCAGTGACATCTAACTCTTTCAAAAATCTAGATATATCTGTATCTATCAATACAGATGTGTTTTATTTTCTTGCAGGGCTAGGAGGGAACCCAGAGAGCATATGAATGAAATGGAAAATCACTACAGCAGTGGGTATGCCATACCCACACAGCCAGAAAACTCCATTATCTTCCACTCAACCAAAAATAATGTCTTTGTTCAGAAAAAGTGGGGGGAAAAAAAAGAAATACTCTCTCCTAATCTAGCAAAAGGAACATAGGAAAGAAAGCAAAGCAATGAAGGGAATGAGTTTAGTGTCCTGTCTTGGGCCAGTGTCCACATGCCAGTGGAACAGCTGGGAATGTGCTTGCCCTGAGCTCACATTGAAGAGCAGTGTTTTGGGAGGAAATCTAATCCTCTGTGCTTGTGATGGTCACTCAGACTCTGAATTGACATGAAGAGTGACCCAAATGTGAGCACATGTGTCTGGTGTAAAGGGCTACTGAATGCCGTAACACACCATTTAGATTCTCTTTGAAGCAACTGCGTAGCACAGGCTGCGTGCCTGCGGTTTGTGTGTGACCAAGTGAATCCTCTCTGGTCCCATGTTGATTGCACAATATGGGGGGAGGGAGGCTGCTAATCTGTACTTACCACACAAGGGTGTGTTGGAAAATTAATAAAACAAAGTGAAAGGAGAGGTCAGAGAAACTAATTGACAAGATGAACAGGACAAATGATAAAGGGGGCTGGAAGAACTGACTTGCTGCGTGCAGAAAGGCTGAAAATGAGATAGGGATGCTCCAAGCAGTGTTTGCAAGGTGACTTGACAATGTTCTGCAAATATTTGAAGGAATAAACAGCACTGGGGAAGAGAAATTAGTACAACAAGATTTATCAGGAAGATGATCTGCCAGAAAAACTTTTTGAAAGACATAATAGATGGTGAAATAAGCCTTCCATTGGCAAGAGGAGATGTAACATTGAGTGAGATTTAAAAAATGAAGTTGGAAATCAGCCACAGAGAGCAGTCCTGCTTTCGGTGAAAGAATGAAAGTGTGACATACTACTGTAGGCATCTTCTGGGTTTTGATTCTCCTGTGCACCATTACTTCACACGTGTGTTTGTACCTCAGGGATGTCGTGTTCAAGGGAAATGACAATAAATATGAAAAGCAAGTTGGAGACAATGCAGGAACCTTTTGACAGCATGAGAACTGAGTGTATAATCATGCTCTCCCTTGCTCAGAAGCCCAGAGTAACAACTTGCAGTTGTCTCTGTAGGAGCTTTGTCCCTTATTTGCAGCCAGCGGGGAGCTGTGTCTCATGCTGAGGTTTGCCCCATGGTTCTGGGCCCACTAATGTCCTCTCTAGGACTTGGCTGGAGGGTGCTGTGGTTCCCTTCACCTGGTGTGTCTTGCTGCTTTTCCCAGGGAATCAGAGGTGTGAGGATGGGAGAGAGAGGCCACTGTATGTCTGAAGGTCAGCCCCCTCCAAGGTGGGTTTCAGCCAAGGTGCTCCCGTGGTGTGGGAGTTCAGTGTTGTCTTTGGGTTTCAACGGACACTTCAGCCCATATCAGGTTGCTCCCAGCCCCAACGCTTTGTTTTGTGGCAGCTTAGTTTCTTTAAAAATCTTTAGTGAGCAACCTTGTTAAAGACTTTAGAAATTGTAGATGTATAAAATCACTGGAATGTCTTCATGCGCACTGACTCTCCAAAACCAAACTATAACACACCTATGTGACACCACTTGTCTTTAGAAAAGCTGTATTGATTCCCCTTCACTACTTTTACTTATATCTACTGATTTTGCTATTTGTTACAACTTCTAACAATTTATACTATACTGTACTACAACTATAGCAGTCTTTATTCCTCTTCATCTCAGTGCACCTGTGGGGGATATTTTTCAGCAGAATTGGGTTTAAATCAGGATCTCTGGCAGATTAATGGGTGATAAGCAACTCAGAGGCAGAAGTTTGGTCTCTGGAACTTTGTAATTTCTGCCTTCTTTGCCCAGCGGTGCTCCTGGCTGGTGGGGGACCTGGGTCTTTGTTTCTGCGCGCCAGTTGGCGAGGTGAATGCGTACCTGAGCATCTCTGCTGGGTGGACTGAAACTGCTTCTTTTTCAGAAGTACATGACTTGTCACAGGATGCATTAAGATCTGA